>VMDR010004100.1:0-63793 GCA_007922815.1 Macrotus californicus | reverse complement strand
ACAGTAGCTTCAAGCCATTCACACTTACCACTGAACGTCTTCTTTTGTTACAAAGACAGACTGAATTACTGGTTGTATCTCCCACTAGTGACCTGGGTGAGAGGGAGAGTGAGTGGAGCCACAGCGCTTTTCCTTCAAGAAGAGATGGTGTACGGATAGTTCAGGATTACAAGAATTTCACAGGGAACTATTCCAAAATCTTTTTAATTTTTTATGGGCTTTGGTAGTTATAATGTTGAAGACTTTCTTTAAAGGACAGTTTGGGAGTATAGAGAAAATATTTTTGTTTCTTCACCATTAGAGCTTTCTGAGCCAATTTTACTGAAACTTGGGACCCGTACTGAAGGAGAAGCCCTGGAAGTTAATTTGTGCCTGGACAGTGAGAAGCCATCCAGAATACACTAGTTTGCTAGGGCTGCCAAACGAAATACCACAGACTGGGTGGCTAAAACAACATAAATTTATGTTTTCCACAATTCTGGAGGCTCAAAGTCCAAGATCAAGGTGGCAGCAGCTGTGGTGTCCCCTGCGGTCTCTCTCCTTGGTTTCGAGACTGTCAGCTTTTTGCTGAGTCTTCACATGACCTTTCTTTGTACACACACACCCCTGGTATCTCTTCCTGTTATAAGGACACCAGTTCTATAGAATCAGAACCCCATCCTTATGACTTAATTTGACTTTAATTACCACCATAAAAGCCCTATCTCCAAATACAATCACATTGGGGTTTAGGGTCATAACATGAATTTTGGAGGGACATAATTTGGTGCCTAACATAATTTGCTTCTCTAGTATGCACATTTCAAGGGGAAATGAGACCAGGGGCTGTGGCCATATCTCTGGGTTATAAATCTGGAGATGTAAGTTTGTCTTCCCTCCTGAAGATTAAGTTTACATTCCAAAGGAGAAGAACCCAGGATTCTTCCCAAGAGAAACTTGTTTACAGTAAGGAATTAAGATGTCCTTTCTCTGGAGGAAAGGCGGGCTTCGGTGCAGCTGTCCAATGGAGCCACCCATATTCCTGTTTGTATTGTAGGGTTCCTCACCTGTATTAGAAACCCCAGTATATGTAGGCTCTGATAAGCTGTTAATCGGTCTGGTTCTCATCAGTCACCACACAGGTGAGCATTGGAGTGTGTGGAACAAATGTGATCATTGTAAGTAATTAACAATTAAATCTATCCCTGCTCCAGAAACTTAGTGCACTTGCAGTACAATATGAGTAAATAAAACTTAACAAACATGTTTTATCTGATGTTTCTTGAAATTGTAATCTCTTTAATACACATTTGGCGGGGGGTGGGTTATGTTATGGTTAGAGGCTTGGGATAATGAAAACCTGGGTCTTAGAACCCAGAGTCCAGTCTCAAGTGATGTCTCTTTTATATTTTGTCCTGGTCTAAAAGGGGCAAATCATCCAAGTAATTTAATTTAAGGTAATAAGTTAAAAGAAAAAGTCAGCGCCTATGGGTAGAGGAAATAATAAATCTAGAATTGAGTAGTGAGGTATGACAAGGCAAAAAAAAAAAAAAGAAATTGAAAGATTTATGTGAATAAACCAGACCCTCCTAAATTGGCCTTATTACATGACAGAATGGAATGGCAGAGCAATGGACTACAAATAGGACAATCCTGTAAAAATACTTCGTTCTGAACTTAATGATATGAAGATTACAAGCTTTATATCATCACAGGCATATACTTATACATTATCTCTGATATATTAGTGAGCCCCTTATAGTCTTTGATTCTTACTTGATTCAACAATTTATTATCTTTCTGCAATAAAAATTTCTTGACATGTCTTTCTCCTTGAGAGGTTCATAATTTACTCAGCAAAGAAAGGGCAATGAAAGAAAGGAGGCAAAGAGTAACTTCGTTTAGGAGAATGCTCTGGAGAGGCGGTTTTCTTTACATGCTTACCACAGCCTCTTCTGGGGGCAAGTGCCATGCGCAGAGCCCCAGGCTTAGCAAAGACTCTAGCTTTCCCTTAAGCTTGAGTGGCCATTTGTGAGCGCTGAACCACGTCATACTGACTCCAGCTGATTGTGCTAGAGGGCTGTGCCTCTGATTGACACACAGGCAATTTGTAGACCAGCTGTCAGCCTAGTAGGTGTCTTGGCACGAAAAACTCGCTTGATGTGGATGATAATGCCTGGACCAATCCTAGTTTCTTAGGGCGTCATACAAAGAGTGTGAGATGCAGAGCATGTGTTGGTAGTGGAAGGAGAATAAGAAATACACAATGAGGCAGAAATTGAGCTGTTGGAGACAGGTTAGTATTTGTAGGGATCTGCTCCTGGGGTGCAGGGCTGTGTTGGTGGCTGAACTCAGTAGAGCTCTGTCAGATCCTGAATGTGGCCCAAACTGTGTTCTAGATATAAGTCCTAGCTGTATTGCATGGCCTCGTTGTTGCCTGATAACTGGCTTGAGGTTCCAGGGTTCCTTGTTTTTACTATCCAAAAGCCTCCCGCTACCTATCGCAAATAAATAAATAAATGTGTAATTTACACAAAGTGCACAAATCAATTTTAATATACAGAAACTGTCCAATATAATTCTGTTCCCTCCTCCTTTGTGCTATTATTATACAAACTATATCTTTATACATTAGCTCATCACAGTTTTATTATTGTTGTTTTATCTAGTTGTCTTTGAAATCATACAGGAGTGAAATCATACAGGAGAAGCAAAGAGTTATAAACAAAAATACACTTATGCAGTATTTTACATTTTGCTATGTAGTCACCTTGACTGGTACTCTAGTTCTTCATGTGCACGGTAATTACTAGTTCCGCTCTCCCTGGAGGCTGTAGGATTGAATGGTGTGGGAGAATACGGAAGAAAAGGAGAGGGGGTGGGCAAAATGGAGGGGGCGCAAGGATAGGTAGAGATCTTGCCATATAGAGAATTGAAGAGGATATCTCTCATTCAGCTAATATTTAATCAGATTCTTCTATGTATCAGGAACTATGCTTGGCTCTGGCTATTCAGGCATTTACACAGACATGGTAAAAAGACACAGTCACTGACCTACAAACTAGTAGGGAAGGAAGGGCATAAAGAGAAAGCCTGTCAGTCCATAAAGTTACAAATTAAATTTATGTCCTGTATGGAGAGGACCTACCTGAGATCAAGTGTTTAGAAAAGCCCTGTTTGTGAACATGATACTTAAACCGAGAGGATAAGAAACCAGCTTGATGGTGGTGGCGAGGTGGAGAGACTCAAGGGAGGGGGGATCAGGGCGTTCTAAGCAGAGGGAACAGTAAGTGCAAAGCTGTAAGGCAGGAATGAACTTGGCATGTGTGAAGAACATAAAGGTCAGTGTACTCGGTGTGCTTGAGGTGTAACGAATGAAGTAGGGAGTAGAAAAGAAAAGCTTAGATAGCTAGGGTCGATTATCCAGTACCTTGCACATGAGCCTAAAGAGTTTTGACATTACTTGAAGCATAATGGAAAGCCGTTAAAACAGAAATAATGCACAGAAAAATCTGTGGTCTCTGCCTTAACGCATATTCTATGCCCAGCACAGTGTTTTGCCAACATTTCATTTAATTTCAAAACAGGGTGGTTTCGTGTAAAAGTCTACATTTGCAGCTTACCATGAAAAAAGCCGAAGATCTTTCCATACTGGACCCCAACTGTTTGGTGCACGTTGGGTGTAATCCAATGTGAGGGTTTTGCCAGAAGGCCGGGAGATCGGAGTTGAGGCTATTTTCGAGGGGGTGATGATAAGGCTAAAACAGAGACTAAGCTGGGAAAGATGGGCACTGAAGACTAGACAGGGCAGGTGAACCGGGCACGATTCAGTGACGTGGTCATCTCAGTGAGCTCAAAGAATTATTGCTGTCAGTGGAGGAATGAACGACTTCAATTTCCTTTCTTGCATGGCACCTGCGAAACCCATCCCGCGGCTGGGTTCATTGAAATCACAAATTGATCATCTTCTCACTAGCGTTATGAGAATTCTTCAGTCCCACCCATGTCCCATGTGGATCACCCACGCTGTAGGAAAACCCTGCAAAGTGTGGAGTCGTCACTGCTAGGGCGTCTCAGAACGGGTCGGGAGGCCCGCCCTCCGGCGACGGAAGGAGGGAAGGAGGCGGTCCGGCCACTGGCAGCGCGCGGCGCCCCAACGGCCCGAGGACCGCCTCCCCCGCGGTCCGCCTGGGGAGCGCAGCGCCCCCTGCCGTCCGCCGCGAAGCGCGGCTCGGGCCCGCTGGAAGCCGGGAACATGGCCGGGCGGCCCGCGACCGGGGCTTCGCCGTCGGCCGACCGAGACGGAGCGGCGCCCAATGTGGTGGCGCGGGTGTCGCAGTGGGCGGACGACCACCTGCGCCTCGTCCGGGTACCGTAACCCCGCCAGCTGGGCAGGCGCCTGGCGCCCGGCCGTGGGCAGCGGGCTCGGAGGCCACAGCGCCAGGCGCGCGTGGGCCAGGCGGCGAGGGGCGGGCCCGGGAGGGCGGCGCGGCCAGTTCCTGCCAGCGCTGTGCTGGGCCCCGGGGCTCCCCGCAGAGCCGGCGCCCGCGGGGCTTTCAGAGCCGTTGCGGGGGGCAGTGCACGTAGGCCCTGTAGGCCTGCGGAGAGAAGAGGTTTCTTTGTTTTGTTTTTATTTTTAAGTGAAGTAAGAAGCCACTGAAATTCTAGCAAGGGAGGGACATTTGAGGCGACCAGGCTGGAGAGGATTGTGGCTAAGACCCCGGTGGTGGTGGTGGTGGTGTGAATGGTATGGGTGTGGGGTGCAAAGAAACGGAGGAATCAGGGCAGCTTCCCCCTGGGTAGATGTTGGCAGAAGTTGCTGATACTTAGTAGTTGGGAGTAAATGTTTTGTTAGGAAAATCTAGAGGACTTTTTGGACACGTGAACTTGAAGATGCCAATTAGACATTTAAATAGAGCTGTGTGAACTTGAACATGGTCATTGGACTTCTAAATGTAGTTGGAGATGTTCTAGGCAACTGGATATAGGAGTCTCGTGTTGAAGGGAGATCAGAACTGGAATATTCCTTTGGGAATGAGCTGCATATGTCTGAAGAAGTATTTAAAGCTTGGATGACATCTTGGAGCGAGTCAGAAAAATTAAAGTGCCCTAGTTTCAAACTGAGACCTGCGGGACTCTCTAACAGCTAGGAATTGGGGAGCAAAAAGAAGAATGTCAGCAAAGATTAGAAAGGCACAGGGAGGGAGGAGGAGGAAGACCAGGTGTCCTAAAAGTTAAGTAAAAAGAATATTTTCAGAAGGAATGATTAACTTGGTTGAGTTCTGCTGAGAATTTGGGTAGGATGAGCAGCCTTGCAAATACTGTGCGGCCACGCAGCACACAGGGCCGCTAGGACAATGCCTGTTTTCACTCCCAGGAGTGCAGCTCCAGCCCTTAAAGCACTATCTGCCACTTAGTAAGTGCTAGATAAATATTTACCGCATTAATGAATGGTGGTGGGTATGTATATACGTGTTGATCGACCAGGCCTCCAGGTAAACAGGAAGAGATGCATGGATTATTTTAAATGGGAAAATGACTTTGGTAGGATTGGGAAAGGAAACAGTGTTTAAGTTAGTTGAGAGATATATTATTGCAAATAACCCATTACAACTTGTACCCCATGTATGCTTTCACCTTCATTTTTTATGAAACCTAGGTGTATTTATTAAGGAAAGCATGTCAGATTCTCACTTAAAAAAAAAAGATTTTATTTATTTTTAGAGAGAGGGGAAGGGAGGGAGAAAGAGAGGGAGACAAGCATCAGTGTATGGTTGCCTCTCATGGGGCCCTCACTGGGGGCCTGGCCCACAACCCAGGCATGTGCCCTGACTGGGAATTGAACCGACGACCCTTTGGTTTATAGCCCACCCTCAGTCCTCTGAGCTATACCAGCCAGGGCTCACTTTTGTTTAGGGAGTTGCAAGGTTTTTATTTTTTAATGAAATGCCTTTAGGTCTATTTCTTTTAAGTGAAGCACTATGAAAACATCACTAAGTTTTTCTCAACTATTTACTCATATGTATTTTCCAAGGTGTTGTGTTTTAACATTTTGGTGGTCAAATTTTCTACCAAATACTTAAATTCCCACTTGGACTCAGGATTCTGGAAGTTACTGTAGTCATTACACAAGAAGTATTAAACTTATCCTTGCTTTCAAGGAACTCATGGTTAAAGGAATACAGTGAATAGAGAACAATACAATATTATGGGAACAATTACTGTGCATGCCAGATTGTTTGGGAGAAAAGGGGGGAGATTAATAGTTAGGTGGGCAGTTAAAGGTTTTCTTTTTGGAATAAGTAGGCCTTTAGTTGAAGAATGTGCCTTACTTGGACGGCTAGATACAAGAGGATAGTCCTTTTCTCCCCTTCTAATTAATACTTTCACTGTTGTGAATAATTATTAGAATTAATCATTAAATCTCTTTCTGAAGACCTTCAGCACCATAATGGCCGCAGCTGGAATAATATTACTTCTAAGAAGTGTTCGACTGGTAAGTTAAAAAATGAACAAGGCATTGAGGGAAACAATAGGCCGTTTTTTCTCCCTTCAGCTTTTATCTCAAGCAGTGTAGCATTTTGGTATTCGTATTAGAAACATTTAAATAGTACTTTAGAACAATGAACAATTAAGATCTTGTGTTAATAGTCACGCATCCACTGTATTTTATGGGGAGTGATTGCCCGGCCTGTATTTCCGTCATCACTTTCTTCATGCTTAAAGAGGAGTATGAAAGGATTTAGTTTGCTAGAATGGTATAATCACTAAATCTGCATTTCAGACACTGTGGAATATCGCAAAACTTTCTATAGCGGTGTTAGATTTAGATCACAGTGGAATTATGTCCCTTTCACTGAATAATTTATGCTTGCTCTGATTTGCAACAATCTTTAAGATTGTTGTTCAATGAATGAAGCAAGATGTGCAGTGTAAGAAAATAATTTATGCTTTCAGCTACCATATGTTTTTGCATTCTCAGTAGTGTCTTAATAATAAACATTGTGGAAATTCATTTTCTGTATCAAGATTTACAAGTTTTTTAGTCCCTGCTATAGGATGTAATCTTAGTGTCATGGTACAGTCTGGCATGGATTTATTGCTTCTGTGTATATTAATTTCCTACATTTATTACCTCGTATTGTTTTTATTACCACAGATTGACTACAAGTATTACTGTACCGCATCTTTTCCAGCTGTTGCCTTTTCCCCCGACTCCATGTCAGCACTTTTATCTTTTTTTTTATAAATGCCTCAATCTTATTTTTAACCTAATAGGCTAATAGGTGCTTTCTTACAACTCCATGACTTTGTAAATCATTTATTTCATGTAATATATTTTTATGTTTATCTATACATATTTTATATATTAGTTTCAGTATAATATATATATGACCGGAACTTTTGAGACTTTCGTTCTTTTCATTCTACTTTTTTCTTTCTTGATCTTAAAAATCTTTTTTTGTTTGTTTGTTGTTTTTTTTTAAGGAAGGAGATTTCCTCATCCCTTTTATGTTTTTTTTTTTTTTTTAAAGATTTTATTTATCTTTACAGCGAGGGGAAGGGAAAGAGACAGAGAGGGAGGGAAAGATCAGTGTTTGGTTGCCTCTTGCACTCCCCCCACTGGGGACCCGGCCTGCATCCCAGGCATGTGCCCTGACTGGGAATTGAACCAGCGACCCTTTGGTTCACGGGCCAGCACTCAATCCACTGAGCCACACCAGCCAGGGCTAAAAATCTTTATATTCCATGTATTTTCAAGGTTTCCAAATTGTCAGAATATTAAATGATCTGATTAAGAGTTTGGGTGAAAATAGCACCGAGGAATCATTTCTGTTGGTAACCCTTAAAAATATACTTAAATCAGCCCTGACTGGTGTGGCTTAGTGGATTGAATGCTGGCCTGCAAACCGTGGTTGCCAGTTCGATTCCCAGTCAGGGCACGTGGCTGGGTTGTGGGCCAGGTCCCCAGCAGGGGGCCTGCAAGAGGCAACCATAACACATACATGTTTCTCTCCCTCTATTCCTCCCTCCCTTCCCCTCTCTAAAAATAAATCTTTAAAAAAGAAAAATAAATCAGTTTGGCGAAGGGCAGCAGGAAAGCAGAAGTGGAAGGAAGTTTGTACTTTCTGTGGTAGCTTTGTCATACTTGCACTCATTTTGAGTTCACAGTTAACTAAAACTTCTAACTTCTTTTTTATATATGCTCCTGTTGCCTGATCCCTTCTATGCTTCATTAGTTTGGGGTATAGTACAGGGGAAGACTTTTACATTTTCGCCTGTCATTCTTGTTGTCAAGGTCTTTTTATTTTTTATTTTTAAAAGATTTTATTTATTTATTTTTAGAAAGAGGGGAAGGGAGAGAGAAAGAGAGGGAGAGAAATATCAGTGTGTGTTTGCCTTTCACATGCCCGCTAATGGGGACCTGGCCTGAAATTCAGGCATGTGCCCTGACTGGGAATTGAACCAGTGACCCTTTGCGCTCAATCCACTGGGCCACAGGTACCAGGGTTCAAGATCTTTTTAAACACTCACTCTGACTGTTAGTGTTCATACCCTTCCAAGCATCACACCATGCTGATGTTTTATCCTTATGCTCTCATTCAGGTCGGTGGTGGTCATCTTAAACTGGAGAGGATCCAGTGAGAGACTCGTGGCTTACTTCTAGAGCGCCTGCCCCCAGTGATATTGATGAATTCATCAGTGCCACTGTTGTGTGTCATCTATGTGGACTTTAGCCTGTATTTCTCTGTTTTTCCCACAGACTTTTCATAAGAGCTTTCGTCAGGTGACTCACTGAAACTCGTCATTTAGGATTTCTCCTCTCTTTTATTAACATTCTGCACATTCCACATTCTTTATGTTACTGTTTTGTGTTTGTTTTGGTGCCACATTCTTAAATGTTGACGGTAGATCCAGAATCCTTCTCCACCCCGCTCCCCGCCCCCACCGTTTTCTTTAGAAAAAGTCTGTGACACTCACCTACTTTTCATCTGGCTTCACCGGTTGTTACCATTTGTGACAGTTGTGCTTTCTCTTTTTCCCTCCCTGAAACCATTTGAAAGCAAGGTGCAGACATCAGGAAACGTGCCCCATAAACACTTCATAGCGTACTTCCTAAAACAAGAATATATTCCTGCACAACCACATTAATATTAATTCTGTCCATTAAATTGAACACTTTTTGCAGTAACATGACCTAAGATGCAGTTTATATTCAAATTTGCTTTCATAAAGTAGCCTCTGTAGCCCTTTTTCCCCAACTGAAGATGGCGTCAAGGACCCTGCGTTGTTACGTCTCTTTATCCTCCTTTAATCAGGGAAATTATCACTTCCTATATCTAACTTCTGTCTCTTGTGACATTGTCCGTGTTGAAGAGCCAAGCCAGTGTTCTTGCAGCCAGTCCCACACTCTGGGATTTTGTGAGTCCTCATTAGATTTAGTGTGAACAAGAAGGTGGTGTGGACTTCTTACTGTAGTGCATCAAGAGGATCATAAAGCCAGTTTGTCCTATAACATGGTCACACATGATAATCCCTTTAGTGTCAATTAGTAATCCCTTAGTGTCTTAGACCCAGTCCGTATTAAAATTTCCTTGATTGTCTCAATGAGGTCTATTTTAAATAGCTGACTTGTGCAAATCAGGACTCAAATGGTCTGGATATTTTACTTGTCTGTTATATCTCTCGTCTCACTTACTTTTTAACAATCTACACTTTCTATTTTTCCCCCCAAGCCATTGATTTGTTAGAGCAACCAAGTTGGTTGTCCCATCGAATGTTTCACATTCTGGGTTTGTCTGCTGCGATATGTTTCTTGTGTGGACTTTGTTTCTGTAATGTTTAGTTCAACTTTGCTGTCTTGGGAAGCTGGGTACTAATTTATCCCGCGTGTGTGAAGTTCTTATGTAGCCACAGTTATGAGTGAAGCTCATCCCCGTGTCCCTGTGGTTTTGTTAACGTGGAGAACATAGTTATAAAATGTTGACTAACTGTAGGGCGTTAGGAGTTAGGTGTTTAATTACACTTCTAATGTGGACCTTTTTTTTTGGTCCTTTTTCTCCTACAAGATAAAAAATAAGAAAAATAAAAGTCTTGTCGATTAAGAGTTCTAATTTAATTTGACTCAGCTTTGTTTAGGTTTTCCCAGCAGCACCCGCATGAATAGACTGCACATCTGTACAACACGGTAGTGACTATTTAACTGGATTTGTGTGGTGCCTGGTACAGATCTACGCTCATTATGCTCACTTTTTTTTGATGAACTACATCATATTTTGAGGATGTTAGCTTTTAGAAGTTAGGAGTCTGATTAGTATGCTCTATATGGTAGCTTAAAATAGTAAAGTGGTGACAAAGATTTCTAAAGAATGTTCTTCTTTATTTTTATTTTTTTATTATTCTTGTTTACTATATTACAGTTACCCCAATTTTCCCCCTTTGCTCTCCTCTGACCAGCACACCCTCCTGCTGCCACACTCAGTCCCATCAGCCCCCACATCGTTGTCCATGACCATGGGTCATTCATACATGTTCTTTGACTAGTCCCTTCCCCTTCTGTCCACCATTGCCCCCTCCCCTCCAGCAGCTGGCAGCTTATAAAGAATGTTCTTATAACTTTCAATTATACCATGTTAAAATATTAATATAAAATTTAGAACCAAATAAAAATTTTTCAATGGTTGTCTTCCTAAATGTTTAAATAACAATTTGACACACTTAAATTTAAAGTGAAAATAATAACAAAATGTTGTATTTTTCTGCTTGTAAATCATCAGACATCTAAATTTACAAGGTCTTCAGATATTCCAGTAGAATTTATAAGAAGGAATGTTAAACTACGTGGACGATTACGCCGAATAACCGAGGATGGTTTAGAAATTGAACATGTACCTATTACTTTACCTATTATATCTTCATGGAGAAGTAAGTAAGATGCAAGGATCACACACACACACACACACACACACACGGTCTGGCACAAATAACGCCCCTTTTTATTACAAAATCTCTTATTACAGAATCATAAGCATGTAATTCCGTAACATAACAATATTACACTCAAGCACATCATATGACATTTTAGGTGAAAAGTGCAAATTGCTGTCCATCTGAACTCAAGCAGGCATTATTTCTGCCGGACCGTGTGTGTGTGTGTGTGTGTGTGTGTGTGTGTGTGTGTAAATAAATCTGAGGTGGGTGGGATTGGCTGGGGTGGGGGGGAGTGGTGGGGGGAAAATGCAGACAACTGTAAATGAACAACAATAAAATAATTTTTAAAAAAATCTGGAAGTTTTTTTTTTTTTTTTTAAAGGTAAATTGGTTAAACCTCACATAAACATCACATCCTGTTGTGGAGCTTACTGAAATGGGTTTTTGAAATTATTCCATCTGTTATATACTTGTATAGATTTAAAAGAAAACTTGAATATAGAAATAAATAGACTTCTATCTGGAGAGAGTCTAGGTATTTATAAGTAAACATAATATATTCAGTTGGTTTTTTGGGAGTTAAATCATTTTGCAGTCACATTCCGGTTTTGTTGAACTGTGTGTTTAAGTGATTACATTAAACGTCTTTCTTCTACATTAAAAAAAAAATCACTTTGCAGTCACATTCACAACAAGCTGCACTCTTTCTGCCTGACCTTTTCAGAAGAGCCACGTGGTGCCCTGCTGGTCAAGCTGGCCGGAGTAGAGCTCACAGAATCTGGGAAGGTGTGGTTACAAAGAGAACTAAAACCTTCCCAGCTGCTGTGGTTCCAACTTCTTGGAAAGGAGAATTCATCACTCTTTTGCTACCTTTTAGTGAATAAGGTAAGTCGTGTGAAGAAATAATGAGCAATGTTTTATTTTTTTATTTATACATAACTATGGCATTAAATGAAAACCTTGGATATATATGATAGGCCTGAATATGTTTTGCCCTTTTAAACTGCTATTCTTTGTGATTACAGTTAGAGAACCAGGTATTTATTTCATATATAAATTTTGTTACAAAGTTTTGGTTATATATGTTTAATATAAAAAATAGAAAATTAAGAAAAAGGAAACACTTAAAATTATTAATGCCTCTGAACATTGCTAATTTAAGGAGACTCTTTGTACATTTATTTGTTTTATGGGAATATGATATCACACTTGACATTAGAAACCACTTGTTGAATCATGCTCGTCAACTGGGAATTACAAAAAGCAAGGGTATTTTCTGAAGGTAAATATTGCTCAGCCTTTGAACTCCAAAGTTGAGCACACTTAAACACTATTAATGATCAGCGGCAAGTCGTCCGAAAACACTGCCTCCCAGTTGTCCTGCCTTTCCGGTTGGCTGTAGCCGTTGTGTGACTGGGGGTGCCCACAGCTTCCCGAGTGTTGCTGGGGCTGCCTGGTCGCTGTTTGGAGTCCGTGGGTGTGTCTCACTGGGAGTTCTCGAGGGGGATTACTGAAAAAAGAACATAGAAAAATTAAATAGTGGAAATGTTATTACGACAGAATTAAGAAGTGTTTTTCTTCTTTTTAAAGTCTCTAATCATATAGTAAACAGGAATAACTTGAAGGAAAAAAATAACTGTATATTAAAGTGATTGGAATTGTAACCATTTTAATTATTAAGTTTTTGACTTATTGATAGAAAACCTAAAGGAAGCCATTATTTTTTGCTTGTCCAGATCATATTCATTTCTATCAAAATAAGAATTATCCAAAGCATCTTACATTTAAAATTGATGATACAAAATTATATGAAGATGAAAAAGGCATTTCAAAAATACTATCTTCTCTTTTAAGTTGAGCAGTACATGTTATTTATCCTCAAAGCCATCCTATGGAGTCACTGTTTTTATTCCCATTTACAGATGGGACGCAGGGTAAACAAGTGGAGGAGCCTGCACTCAGGCCCTGCTCCTCCTGGCTCCTGAGCCCAGAGCTCACCTTACACATTTTACCTCACATAGCTTCCTGGCAGGTGACCAAACTGCAATATGTATATTGTGGTAATTTACATATGTTGAATTTTACTATGTGTGAGATTGAATTTTAATTATTCTGATTTTGGTTTAAGGGAATGAGCTATTTAAATGATTGAGAAAAATATAAGCATTTTAAAACTCTATGAACTCTTCAGCATCGTATACCCAAAGTTACTGCATTTAAAGGAGGAAAAGGTTACTTTTTCTTCAGATAGTCCTAGAAAATATCTCGTACTTTAAACCTGGAGTTTTCACATTTTTAGAATTTAACTGTAAATTACTTGTCTAATGAAGCTATGAAATTATTAATAATTTGTTAAAATGCCACAAGGACTATAGAAATAGCTAAGCTGGATCTCCTTTATATTGTAAATTAGTGGGGAGAAAAAAAGTCTCATTTATCCAGTTTCATTAGGAAGTGTGGAATTCCATGAATGAAATTTTCTGAAGGATGAAAATTCAAGGCCAGGCCTCTTTTTATGTTCATTATTTTGCGGAAAGTGTTTAAAAAATTTCTTTACATGCCAGGGCCTTTCTAAATACTGGAATTATTAACCTAACTTAACAGTTCCATGATGATTCAGTTCCTTTTGCATTTACCCACTGTTGAGTTTCTTTGCATTACCTCCTGTGGTCCATTCGCCCACAAAACAACAAACCAGCCACTTTTTATATTCTTCACTGCTCCATACCTCTTTGGGTGAGACAAAGAGGCTGTGGAGAACAATATGTTATAAAACAGGCAATGACTTTGAGTAAGGATCCCTTTCAGTAATGAAACTTGGATTTCGCATAGCTGTTTCAAGCTCATGGGGGAACTTCGGCTGTTTGGCTTTTCTCGGGAGGGCTGAAGTTGCTGAATGACCGAATTTAAAGAAAATAGATGACATCTGTGGGGGGGCCTGGGAGTAGAGGGATTGAACAAAAAGGAAAAAGGACAGTGTGGCGGTTACTGGGGGAGGGGAGTATTAGGGGACTAAATGGTAATAAAATAAAGATTAAATCAAAAATAATATAGTAAATAGATGTTATGGGTATACTATCAATTTTCTTAATTAATTGGCTTGTGTTATTTTTCTTATTCAAGGGTAGATTTTTTAGTGTGAGTCTGAACGAAGAAATTTTGAGAAGAGGCCTTGGCAAAACTGTTCTCGTTAAAGGGTTAAATTATGATTCTAAAATCTATTGGAAAATTCACAGAAACTTACTTAAAGCTGAATTAACAGCCTTAAAAAAAGGAGAAGGAATATGGAAGGAAGAATCTGAAAAAGAAAGTTATTTGGAAAAATTCAAAGACTCCTGGAGAGAAATATGGGAAAAAGACAGTTATTTAAAAAGAATTGGATCAGCTTTCAACCTGAAAAAAGAGAGTTTTTGTGACAAATGTAGAAAGACTTATGAAGCCTGGAAAGACAGCTCACTAATCCTGAAGTTCAGAGAGCTTAGGAGTCGCATACACTTTCGTAGAAAAGGGTAAAATATTCCTAGAGAGCTGGAGATGACCTACTGTGAAGAAGAGTAAAACGTGGAAATGTATGGATATTGTTCATTGATTTAAAATGGGAATTCCTCCCCTCCCCCAAAATGATCAAAGTTGTATTCTCATGGTATTTAAATATTTAAGACATAATTGTTATAAAGGTATCAGAATAACTTAAACAAATTGTGATTAATGTAATACACTTTTAAGAAAAACGCAACACTGTAAGAAATCAGGTTGGAGGGTATGTGCACGTATTGGGCTGATATTTGAAGAGAGTTTAACTATGGGTTGTATTATTTTTAGTTATTTTGGACAGCCATATTTAATATTTGTAGAGAATAGTCTCCCAGTTTTATCAACTTTGGTTATTTATAATAAAGGAACTGTTTATAACTCATGTCTGAGGCTGCTCTTTTCTCTCATCTGCTTTCTGTCTGAATTTGGGTCATTGCTCCTGGAGAAGTTCACTTAGACCTTTCCTCGCAATAAAGAATGGCTAATTCCCCCCTGTTATTACATGAGGACAGAATCTTTTATTTTTTAACGTTTTATTTATTTATTTTAGAGAGAGGGCAAGGGAGGGAGAGAAACATCAATGCGTGGTTTCCTCTCCCATGCCCCCAACCAGAAACCCAGCCTGCCACCTCGGCCCATGCCCTGCCTAGGAATCGAACTGGCAACCTTTCTGTGCAACAGATGACGGCCAACCCACTGAGCTACCCTAGTCAGGGGCGGAGTACAGAGTCTTGAAGATAATGATGAGGGGGATAATCCTGAGGATAAAAAATGTGTTTAGGATGGCAACAGAGAGTAGAAAGCATAGAGATGCCTTATGATGTTGTTAAACTCCTAAAGTGGCCGCCAACCCTGGAAAGATCGTCCAACTTCTCAATTACGTGAAATAGTAAATTTGTTTACTTTAAAGCCAGTTTGAGTTGGTTTGAGGATTTGCCATAAACACACACTTGCTGCTAAAACCATGCTGAGTGCGGAGCTGCTTTGACAGTGCTGGTGGTAATCCCCTAACGTCCACGATGTCCACATTTTTCTTAGTGACTTGTGATCCTGATAAAAGTCAGAGGTCTCATCTGGTCCAAATTGTCAGCTCCTGTGAGAATCAGTAACACAGAATGAGAAGTTCACTGCAGCTGCCTGACTCCTGGTTAAAATATAGCAAAGTGGCCCTGGGTGGTGCAGCTCAGTGGATTGAGCACCAGTGTGTGAACCAGTAGGTCACAAATTCAGTTCCCAGTCAGGGCACATGCCTGGGTTGCTGGCTAGGTCCCCATTAGGGAGTGTGTGAGAGGCAACCACACACAGATGTTTCTCTCCTTCTCTTTCTCCGACCCTCCCCCTCTCTCTAAAAAATAAATAAAATCTCAAAAAAATGTAACAAAAGTGTATTTCGCAACACTAAGTGAGGTCACAAATTTTCCAAAGATTCTCAGAATTCAGGCTTTTTTTTTATGTGATGGGAAGGGAGAATGGGCGGGGCAAGAGGTGTGTGACACCTAGACCCTAACAGAGGGCCCAAGGAAGAGGGGGAAACCCCTAAATCTTGTTCTCTGGTCTCTTTGATCCTGCTGATCTGAGTCTGGTCTTGAGGCTCCTGCAAATTTTTGCCAGAAGCTCAAGTCTCAAGCAGAATGCCTCTAATAATTAGTCTATCTGTAATTATACGCAGCAACGATGTGCCTGAAGGCCACGGGAGAAATGCAGACTGGAATTATGAGAGTCAGAGAGAGCACAAGCATTTCACTCTTACCAGATTCTATTACGGGGGCCTAATGCCTCCATAGCTTTTTGTTTTGTTTTAAGGGGATGTTTCATTTTTATTTACAGAGAAATAAACATTTAAAGTAGTTTTGTAGCAACCTCTTGAGCCGTTTGCGTTTCCAGTTTGCCTCCCAGTGATGTCAGATCTCATCCTGGTTCTCACTGTAATTAGTTCTGATGACCTTTTCCAGCTCAGCCAGGGGACAGTTGTCTTTCCAGTTAAGGCAGGTGAAGGCGAGGCTGGTGCAGGTCTTTCTGTGGACTAGAATGATCCAGTCTACCCTTTCTCTTGATGCTGTGTTAGGGAACTCTAATTTTATGGACAAGGTGGACAAGAAGGAAAATAGATCAATGGGACTTGTGTCATGCGCAGTCGCCATGTGCTGAATATCCTTGTTCCCCACTTAAAGAATGGCAGTGTTGATACCTACCCGAAGGTTAGGATGAATCCCATTGGCCAGCAGCTTTCTTCTGGGCCAACAACCTCTGCTTTTCTGTTTTTCTCTCTGGTGTCTATTGTAGACCAGCTTGCTTGATGGCCCAAGGGCAAAGTGCCCTAGATAATTGCAGAGAGGCTAGATCTCTGTCATTGGAGGTGTTTATAACAGGGCCATTTGGAAAAGTGGGAAAATCCCTTTTAGGCTGAATTTCTGACCATAGTCCAGGTTCGTTGCCTTGTTCAGATAGGGAATTTACTACTTCTTGATCTCCCTCCTGTCTTCAAAACAAGATCCGTGACCATCTTTTCCCCTTGGCGTTTGGGTATCTAGACCCTTTTACTTTTTAAATATATATTTATCAAGGGAATTTAGTTCTTAACTTTTCTAAAGGATTGGATTTTTATGACCCTTATCAATCTGTTTTCTTCTAGACCCATATTTTCTTTTTCAGGTTTTATTTATTTTTTATTTTCCCATCATACTTCTTGCATAGGAGAAGTTGACAGCAACACCAGCTTTATCATAAGTAATGATGGACAAGACTTGGGGAAGAATGAAAACTAGGCCTGTATGTGTGACCCAGTTATGGTCGGGCAGCTGGAAGCATATTCTAGCAACCTCGAGAAAGGGGAACACAGACAACCAAGGCTCCTTGCCATTTGCTTTCTGTTTGCTGTATTGATGCTTCTGTCGGTTCCGTGCATTAGATGGGTGTCTAAATGCTGGCTCCTCTCTGACATATTTGTCACAGTTGTTCCCTGAGCGCTCTCTAGGAGCTCCTTATCATAGTCCTCTGTCTTGGGAGACTTATCACTTTCTGTCCTCACCTACTTAACTCCCAAGGCAGCCTGGTCTACAGTCTTTTACTTCTGGATCCTTACCCTCTGGGCGGCAAGGACACTGAATTTGCTTGTGGAAGGTGACTGGACTTAATCACTCCATTCATGGGTGTGTGTGTTGGGAGGGGGGATGGATTAGCAGGTCTGTTTCGGCCCTGCCACTTCCCATGGTGTTAGTTCAATTTAAAGGAAAGTCATGTATTTGTATACTAAGTGCACTACATGATGGGAATGTAAGTTATCCACCGCGTACTTCCTCTCTCTTGCTTCCCTCTTTTGTCATGCTTCTTTCTCCTTGTCTCAGGAAAGTGAGGTGCTGGCAGGTCCAGTAGTGTAGCAAATGTCAAAAGAGATAATCACTATTTCCCAACCTAGTGAAAACAGGATGCATGGCACCCTGGGTCTTGCAGAAAGGACAGTGACGTGCTAATGTCAAATCCCCTCCTCGCCTGTGTGAGCAGGAGAGGGAAGGGATGGGTGCTCCTTCACGAACCCATCAATGTCCACCTCCGCCTTACTCTAGGACCTCTTTTGTATCTTTGTGAACCCTTCTAAACTGTTTCCCTTCCCCACCACTGGGAAAGCTTGGGCAATTTGTTGTCTCAAATGCCATCTTTTAAAAACTTGACTTGAAGAAATATTAGGGTCATTAATTCCAAAAATTGTACTGTCTCTCTCATTATTCCTGCTCTCTGTGGTAACTTCGAGTGTGCTAAAGATGTGTAGTGGTTAGTGTGGTGCTCAGTACTTCACACCAACCTGGTGCACTTGCAAACCCTCCTTCAGGAGAATTAACTATACCTGAAACAGGCAGATAATACTGGGCCCAGAGTTTCACCCTCTTCTGGGTGTCCCCAGCATCATCTGCTTTCTCATCAAGGTGAAGTTTGCATCTCTGAGATAAGTTCTTCTTCAGTAATGTCACTCCATGTGCTGTCCACAGGCATCTTGTTGACACAGCCCGACCCAAATCCAGCAGTTGTATATGGCGCTGATTTAGAGACAGTAGCTTTTCATAAACAGACAACATGGTTCACAAAGCCAAGAAACAGCAGCATTTCAGAAGTTTGAGGCACTGACAGAATCGTTCTTGCTAAAGCCACCATCGGCAGACACACTGAGGGACAGCAGCCAATGCAGGGAGAGCCCCAATGCAGATGGGGTTCCGGTTTTGCTTTGTGGTGTGGGGAGGAGAGGTTTCCTTAATCTTCTTGGGGTCCCTGTCTGGGTCTGAAAATTAAACTGACAGATTAGCAAGAGAAAAAACATACCCATTTATTTAATTGGATTTATAGGACATGAGAGACTTCATAAGGAAATAATGACCCAAAGAAACAGACCTGAGTATTTTGTGCTAGGTTTGATGAAGAGCGCCCAATCACGGAGGAATATGGTAGGTTAAGGAGTATGAGGCAAGTGTACTAACCTGGAGGAAACTTAGCAAGACCTGTTGGTTCAGATTCCTCTTGGCGTCCCTTTGCCTTAGAGATAAGGATGCTCCTTTCCTCCAGCTATAGGGAGGGCACTTTTACAGGAGGGTTTTATGACCTGTTTCAGGGAATAAGGCCAGTGAAGGAGGTCAAGTGACTTCTGTGCTCTGGCCATTTTCTCGGACTCCAGCTTTAAATATGAAATGCGCCCAGGTGCTAGTATTTTGGGATAGTGTGTCCTGAACCTCATTAGTAGTTTGGAGCTTTTCTAATACTCTTTCCAAAAGCCTCTATTTCAGTGAAAGCAAATCACAGGACGGAAGTAATGCAAATTTACGAAAAGACTGAAGAAAAGACAAACAACTCATGATTAAAAATGAAAACATTAAGAATGGAAATTTAAAAGCGACATAGGAAACAAGCTTAAGTATGAATCAACTGTACTTCTATTTCAAGATGGCCATTGAGCTTATTTACTTCCATTCAAATTACTTGAAAGTATCAAACAAAGACTAAAGTAGAAAAAATGGTGTCATTGATGGAAAATGGGATGATGCCATTAACTACCTAGATATTTGGAAGTTTTGCAACCTATGATGAAATGTCATTAGATTGTGCTACTGATGAATCTAAGGTCCAGTATTTAGGAAAGAAGGTAAGGCTCATATAGAAAGTAAGTTCCTGCCCTAGTTGGGGATCTCTGAGTGATAAGAATTTTATTTGCTCAGGTCCAGTGGTAGTTCCTCATGACCTGGAAGCCTAAGGCCAAATGACAATGTGCCCAATATATAATAGGCAGGGAAAATAGGATGTCTCAGTAGTTCAGAGCATATGTCTTATCCCACCGGACAGGGATAATGATGATTCCCAGTGCTGGCAGTGTGTGAGTTTCTCAGTCAGTCAGTCAGGTTGCCCCGTTCTGTGGTTCGGAGGATGAGCCATCCTCATCTACACTATCTTCCAGAGCCTCTTGAACAGTAGGCGTGGGGGGAAGATCTACCCTTTGAGGGCTGGGCAGCTGTAGAAGCCCCTTTCTATTGACATGGGTTCATGGCCACAGTGTTGAGCAATCACAGGCCCTTTTTTTCTTTCAGAGATTTAACCCTGTATGGCTTTGAGATCTATCAATTTACCAGGAAAAGGTGTGCAGCTGGGGTCCTGCTGAGCACATTTGTTTCTGTTCTGATCATTATGCTCAGGATGTTTTTCTTGTTTTATATTTTTAAAGGACACCCTGGAGCAGTGTTTTTCAACTGTAGGCCATGAACTATTAGTGAGATGTGAAATCAATTTAATGGGCTGCCACCAGCAATGAAAAAGGAAACATAACAGAATAAAATCTATGAGACTGAGTTGCACATAGCAAAGGTAGGTGTTGTTTTGTTAATTTTTTTTTCCTTTTGAAAAATTTGGAACACTTCACGAACTTGCGTGTCACCCTTGCGCAGGGGTCATGCTAAACTTCTCTGTCCGTTCCAATTTTAGAATATGTGCTGCTGAGGCGAGCATTTATGTTTTTGTTATAAATATATTTGAATGTGTGTACTGACTTGCAGTATAAAAATACATATGTTACTGAAAGTCACTATAAAAGACTTCATTTTCTAGCACACTCTTTTAAAGAAATTCGATGAATAGATTTCTGTTAATAGATAACTGTAGTAAGGACAACAAGTAATTCAGCCAGTAATCAAGTTTTGTAAAAATGAAGATATTGGGGTCATTGCTTCTATTTTCTGTTTTATTTTGGTTATCAAAACACAGCTTATAGGTAATTTAGTAATGAAGCTGAGTAATAGCGCCCTCTCCTGTTCTTCTACAACACTGCAAATATTTATTTTAGCACTTGTGACATTATTATTTATCTACTTGTCTTCCCTCTTCTCAAGGCATAGTGAGTGGGTCCTGTAACTCAAACCACACCTTGTTAAATTTTGGATCATTTCTGCTCCCTCTACAACGTTCAGCCCGGTTTCTTGCTTTTTCGAAATTATATTCGCCGATACATCTTATGATCCTACACCATGAAGATTAATTTGTCTTAAATGGTCTGAAAGAACATTTTTTTAAATTGTCAAATGGTAAAATGTTATTTATTTTGGAAAAATCAAGCCCCCTAAGTACACATTTAATTTAAATATGTAAGTAAATGACACAAAAACCAACATACAGTTTTTAAAATGCAGTTTTTCCTTTTACTATGTTTGTGTGGAAAAACCTAACCATTTGTTATCCAGTTAATTACTAAACCAGATTTAGTCAATTACTAAACTAAACTAAACAGGTGTTAGTAATGGAGAGTACATACGCCATTAGGATTCCAAATAGTAAGGAATAATAAGGAAACAGAAGAATTTTCCTTGTGGTGTAAATGCCTGCCTGTAATCCACCGGTACCTCACTCTTCCCCTCCCCAGCTTTCAAAGCTTTAGGATTTACATTCTGCCTTATCAGTTTCTTTCTTCATTTTGTCTCTGCCACACGACCTGCTCATTCATCCAAAATTTTGTTCAGTGTCTACAGAAATGATTGCTGTATTAGATGACTGGTCTGCAATTAGACAGATTATGAAGATATGTTTTTATTTGAATTATGTTACAGGATCCTGCAGGAATTTTTAATGGTAGAATGGGAAGGGGAATCAAGTACATTTTGGACATAGAAATGACATGGACAATGACATGGAAATATGTCATTTCAGAGTTTCAATTTTACATCCTAGCTGAAGCAAGGACTTCAGTTATAGGTCTGTCCTGCCCAGCAGGCTCCAACCATCCGGAAAGTTGTAGATATTGGCTCTGTGGGAGGTCTTTCTGGAAAGGGGCCTCACAGAGCTCAGCTGTGAAGCTCTTAGGAAGGAAAAGGGGCTGTGCCCTCCTCTGACCTGTTGTTTTCTCTGAAACACTTCATTCCCAAACCCCCAGGAGAAAAAAAGAATAAAACAAGTTGGGGGAAAATGGAAAGTGGGAGAATTTCACTTGAGCATATTTTCTGCCTTTTACAAAGTATTCTTTCTATGCTGGGAACTGAAAATCTGAGAAGCATACCTGGGGTATAAGAAAACCTTAGCTGAGTTGAGGAACTTAAACCTAGGCAGGCACAACACTGCTCCTTTACCTCTGTCCGACATCCACGGGATGAATTATGTTGCCAAGATTTTAAAGTAGGGAACCTAGAGGTTAGAATTGAAACCTAGTCCAAACTCATTTCTGATCTGAACAAACAAGTTAACCTATATTGTCCCCTTATTTGTAAGGTGAAAAAGTGCATTTGCTTGTAACATTTAACATTTCCGTATAGAAGGAGAAATAATTATGTAGGCTTGTTATAGAAAAAATATGAATAGCACATTTAAAAATGGATCGTCGAAAAACGTTATTGTCTATTGGTAAAAGATTTAACCTTAAATATTTTTTCTTCCATAGGCCAAACACATTTCAGTGTGTAGAGTTTGTTAGTATTTAAAAGCTTTAAATAGTATTTTAAAAAGCTGCCAGTAAAAATAATTGACACATTTGAGAGCTCAGTGTGTACTAGGAGCTTCACATATGTTGGGTTTAGTTAATTTAGTTACTCTGGAGACTGCATTTGTTCCATTAACCAAGATTATAGCCTGCAACAATGTGTTAATTTAAAAAAGAATTTAAGTATTCCAGTGAGTTCTCCACATTTCTGAATATATAAAAGAGTGCCAAAATATTAATAATTTTTGAAACTGGTGACTAACATACCGTGCTTCATTATGATTCGCCTTTTGTGCACATGTGAAAATTTTCATGAGGAACACAAAACAAAACAGCTCTTCAGCTTGGCAGGGAAAGATTGGTGGCACTTACAAGGTTCACCCCCTCCTCCCCCGGCCCCAGTCTTTGCTGATGAACTCAGGAAGTTTCTTTTCTCATTGAAAACAAATCTCTGTTACATACATATGAATCCGTACAAAGGTGTTTATGTCTTTCCTAGGTGCCTGATTCAGGAGGCCCTACTGTAGGGAACACCTGCTCTTTTTATCTGCCAGAATCTCTTCCTAACCTCCCTGTGTTATCTCCTCGGCAGTCTGGTCTCACCTCCCTGGCTGTAGGGGTGGCTGTGTAATCAGGGCCTGGCCACACATATACTCTGCTTGTTGCTGACCACACTGATAGATCTATGGATGGACACATGACCTGAATCAGGTCAGTTAGAATCCTTTCCTACCACCTTATTTGCAGATATACAAGCAAAAAGACCTCTCTGTCCCTTGGGATTCCTAGCTGAGATGATTGAAGCCTAGTGCTGTCCCTGGTAATGCTTTCCCACTCCCACGAGCCTATAGAGGATGCATACATGTGATAGTAGAGAATAAGATCAGAACATTGAGAAAAGCAGGCAGAGAAAGAATAGAAGCAAAAATGAGAATGAGTGTGAGAGAGAAATGATGATTCTGAACTCCTGGATTCCATCATTCCTGAAGCCCCTCTGTTAAGGTGAGAGTTAGTACACTGGCTTTTTCCCTGAAGCTAGTTTCTGGGTCTTCTTTTCTTATTTGTACCCAAACATCTTGACCAATATGGGGAGTAAGGCCTTAAGGACAGCTACTGCTTTGTACTTCTATCTATCTATAGTCCAGCTAAGACGTAATCTAGAGCAGTGCCTGGTACATGGCAAGTACTCAACAAATGTGTGTTGAAAGAGGGATAACTCCTTCTTGATAAGAATTAAACTCTTTGATAGTCCTCTTGACTTCTTTATGGATTGATTGAAATAGGGATAATATTCACCTTCTTCACTCTCTTGCTGCATGGATATCATGTATATTGCTGGTTAAATTTGACTCTTTAAATATGGCTATTTTTGCAATTGAAAGCACCATTTTTCTACAGCTAGAAAAACCTACTTCTGACACAGATTCCCAGCACAGTTTTCTAAGACACTCCTTCCAATAGGCAGCACAGCGGGCCCAACCACAAAGGTACATCAATCACCTTACTGCATATCAGGCAGCTTTTACAGGATTTTCTGTGATCCTGGTGTCAGTGCGCGTTCTGTATCGAGGCAGAGGTGATACGTAGAAATCCGGCAGCTATTTAGCGGGGAGGCCGGGCAGTGCTGAGCCAATATAATTAATGAGAGTCATCGCTCTGGAAGCAAGAGGAGAGTGGGGGTTGGGAAGGATGTCTTTTACCAGTCAATGGCATGGAAGAAAAATCGTGCTTTCACAGCCCTTTTCACTGCTGTGAGGGGGTTAAGTCAAAAGACCCCTGTAAAGGGCTCTGTGGACTCACTGCATGGATGGAGATCCTCTGCCCATGGGGAAGCAGGGTTCAACCTCAGACTTTTCATCAGGGTTGACTTCAATCTTGAATTGAACTACTAGCAGGAGTCCCTTACATTTGAAAATCCTTATTAAAAGGTTACAGCTTATCTGATCATTCAAAAAAAGGTACTTTAGTACCATATAGGACGTACAGCTCAAAGAAGTGTTAAGCGAGATCTCATTTCTTCCAATTCCCCTGTAACCAGTGGAGTAAGAGGGTAGTATTTGTTTTGGTTTTCTATTGACTTTTTGGTAACCATGGAGGGGCTTGTGCGACTTTGAGAGGCGGTTTCTACCCACTGTCTAATCCCTTTGTTATTATTTGCCCTGATTGTCACGGCAGGGAAAAATTATTCTGTCCTGCTTCCAAAAAGTCAGCAATGCAACATCATTTTCTTAGTTTTAGCTATTTTTTCCTCTGATTAGTGATATAAAAAGAAGACTCAAGGGGAAAAGTTACATTAAAAGATATATGGGCTTATTCCTATGTCCTAAACACTGAAGACCAAGCTTTAGGTATGATTCACACATTATCTGTTTAATTTCTGATAAATTGGGGATTTGTGTGAGTACATAAAAAAAAGTAAATTTAGGGAGGCTTCTTTCTATGGAGCCCAGAGGCCTTCTATGTCTTTTTCCAAGCTGACTTCTCCTTGGTACCCTGGCAGGAAGAAATTCAAGTGACTGTTCGGTGGCTTTTCCTTTTTTTTTTCTGAGAGTCCAGAACTGCTTTCAGGATAAAGTTTCTTCTTGCCCATGGTGCTTTGCTCTGACATTGTAATTGCCTCCGTTGAATTGAATAATACAAATGGGTTGTTTCTATGGCATCGGCTAAGTGGGATGAAAAGGTGAAACCCTAGATCTAGCGCTGAGAAGTCACGGTGCTATCCCCCACCCCCCAACCGTCCGTCAAAGTGGACGGGCAGCCCGGCCCGGCTCTTCATGCTTTGGCACTCATTTGTAACTTCCTGAGCAAATTCACGCATGAAAAAGAAAATGACTTTAGTTTATGTTGTCACTAAGCCCAGAAAATCCCTGCCAACCCCATGCTGTCAGCTTTTCTAGAGCCTTCTTATTGGTGGAGAATTTTAAACCGAAGGTGAGCGAGGAGCAGAGTCTCGCCGACCCTCCCAGGCAGGCTTTGAACTAACAATAGGGCAGGTTGAATGAATGCTGATAAATGCAAATCCTGGAATGCCGACGCCGGATCACAGCGCGGTTGCAGAGGCCCGCGCGGGTTGCCGGCGTTCCAGCAGCCGCACCAGCCTGCTCGCTCGCCACCTTCGTGCGCTCAGTAGACTTTTTCGTTTCATCACCTTTTGAGTGCCTGCTGTATACGAGCTTTCCTCTGCCACGGCCGGCCTCTAACTCCCCGCAGGTTGGCTGCTTGAGTCCGCCAGCCACTCAATTGATCTGATTGAATAATTGGCCCGATAACACTTAAGAGAAGCACCCGGAAAAAGAGACAGCAGAGGCGAATAAAAAGTGTTACCCGCACTCCCTCTTCCTCAGTCTTAGCTGCACTTTACTCAAAGCAGATCTCCTTGGTTGCCACGGCAGAATTGATGCTATATTTTCTTAGAATGGTAGAAAAAAACGCGAGGGGCGATAAGATGGGCAGTCTGCGATTTTCTTTAAGATGCGGTCCTGACACTTTTGACTTCGGTGCCAATGGCACACAGTTGCCAGTCCCTGCCCCCTCACCTCCAACTTCGTTTAGACAAACTCCTTTACTCTGCCACCACTGAGGCTCTCCGGGACACATCCCCCAGCTGGGCATCAGCGGGGTGTCCCTGGGTTTGGGAATCATTGAAACTTGAGGGGGGTTATAGATAGACTTCATTTCCAGTGCTTCTGGCCCTTGCCTGCCGGGGATCCCCGCAAGGGGGTGCAGACCTAGGGGTCAAGGTCCAACCCTCGGCTCCCTGCACCCAGACAGCAGGCTGGAGCCCGTGGTGGCGGCAGGAGCTCCAGTCCACTCTCGCTAGCTCCAGTTCCTGATTTCCGCGGGAGCTACGGGGCTAGGAGGGAGGGGGCTGCAGAGTGAGCGTGAGGATTTGAATGAGAAAGCAGCTTGTGCGGCGTCGGCACCCCGCTCTTCCCAGCCCGTCTTGGGAGAGGGGAGGTTCTGCTGGTTGGTGGGGAGAAGTGCCCTTCTGGGGGGCTTTTCTGACCCTTGACAGAGTTGTGGAGTTGCAGTCACAGGAGCCAAGAACTCATCACCCGCGCACTTTGGAGGTCGCTCCTGTGCCGAGGACTCCGAAGAATCCTTCCTCTGCCGAACACTCAAAGTTGAGCAGGTCAGTGCTCTTGGGGAACGAGGGGGTACGAGAAAGAAAAGGAAGACGGGTCCGGCAGTCCAGGTGTGCAAGTGGGCAGGTGGCCCGAGTTCCTCTCTCTGCAGCCCAGGCCGGGAAACGTTCTCAGGGCTGTGTGAGAGCCGTGCGTGGGGGTCCTGCAAGCCCCTGTGTGGAGCACTGGACCGCGGCGGGTCTTGGGGCCCCCTAGTTCAGAAGGATGGAGAGTGTGAGCTGCCCCAGAACTTAACTCTCGGGTCTCTTGTGGTGGTGGGTGGGTGTTGCCGGGTGGGAGGTAAAGCGTACTTGCTGGATGCTTCGCCCCTCCGCCCGCGCCCCCACGCGGGGTCCGGGGACCCGTTTCTGCCCCGCGGACGCCGCGGAGAGGGCAGGTTCGCGCTTCCCAGCAAAGGCAGTGCGGGGTCCATTACACCCCGGGAGTCTCACGGCTCTTCCTGCGCTTGGCGACCCCGCGCAGGACCCTGTCGGAAAAGACCGGGTGCTCGCGGTGCGGGGAGGACCTACTCCATCGCCTTTTCCTGGAATAAACGGGGGGCACCCGAGCGGCGCGGGGCGGCGGGGGAAGGTCGGGGCCCCGCGGCGGCCACGCTCTGCGCCTGCGCGCAGTTCCCATGGTTACGGGGCCGCGGGTCCGAGACGCCGCCCCGCGCGCCCCGAAGTCCGGGTCCCGGTAGACCTGCCGGGCAGCTCTGGCCGCTCCTCCCCGGGACTTGTTCTTTGTTGTTTGCAGCGTGGGATCCGCTTATGATCTCATTTTGACCTCAGGAATTCAGCATTAGAACAATAACCAAGTAAACTGAAAAATAAGACCAGCCCCCTCCGGCACGCAGACGTTCATCATTTTGATCGTAGACGGAGGAAAAGGGCGAGAAATTGCTAACTGGGGTAGCAACTGAGCTTTTTTCCCCCTCCCTCGTCTGGCCCATGAAAGTGAAGGCGAACAGAATATATTCACTTCCTGGTTAGGTATTTAAAAAAAAAAAAATCGCTCAGGTGCTCGCTCTTGACAATTAAGGGGACGGAGCTGCTCCTGGTTCCTGCCGGCGCAGGGCGGGGCGCGCACAGACCCACCGCACCTGAGTCCCGGCGCGTTACTGGGAACCGGGCTCGCTCCAAAAGGGACTCAAGTAAAATGCCACTGAAAAGAAACAAAGGCTATCTCAGGGGAGGTGATTGTTTTTCCAGTTGCTCTGGCTTTTTGGTCATTTCTGGGTTTAATCTTATCAGTTTTCTGCGGGGAATGTTGCAAGAAGCCTTGAGCAAGCCAGTTCGATTTCTCAAGATTTCTGTTAAGAGAATCATTTTTATTTTCTTAAAATTGTGTTAAGACAGCTCCATCCCCCTTTAAAAATCCTATTTGTTTACAAGCAGGTTAGCATTTGGCAAGGAGCGTGTGGAAGGAGCTGCAGCTTCTCCTTGCTCATTTTTCTTAGGCTGCATCAATATTTGGCGGCATGGTCACATACCTCGTTGCTTATAGTAAATAAACATTGGTTAGAATTAATGTAAAATGGAGTTACTCTTTCTAGGATAAAGTGTGGCATAAAAATGCCTTAGATGAAGTAATATGCGAGCACTGCCTTGCTGTATACTATTTTTAAGTAATTTGCTTTCAAGTTTATTAGTGATAGAAATTATCCGACAAGATCCTTCCACCATCAGCAAAGGAAGTCAGCATAATGTTAATTTCATATGATTAGCAAATAATGTTAATTACTTCTCCCATCCCCCTCATGGTAAATGCCTATACATTATGCAATCTATTTACATTAAATACTAAAAACATTTTATTGAGTTTTCCCCCTTTTCTTATAATTAAAAAAATAGAAAAACTCCTAATTTTCAGGTTCAGATACTTTGTGACCCTCTTTGGTGTCTTGTAACTGGCTCCAATTTCCTAATTCTCGGTGACATGTGTTTCTGCTGGTTCCAGGACGTAAACTGCAGTTTAGTGGATCATGGGATAATGATCCTGGGAGTGCTTGGGGGTGGGGGTTAGGGGGGTGGGGAGGGGCAGTGAGGATGGAGACAAAGGGAGTCAGGGTTGATGGGCAGAGCCAGGATTTATATAGCTGCACCAGATTCTTCATAAAAGCTGTTGCAGAAACAAAGTCATTGCTTCTGTTTGTTACATTTTCCCACATTATCAACAGCAGTTAAATTTCTTTTTAATATCAGTCTTCTAAATAATTATAAGGATAAACTTATAAAAATAGAATATTATAAAGGTGTTTCATGTTAAGGTGCCATACTGTAGTGGGAAAACTCTTAATTAAATGTTTTCTACTTAATTTATTCATTTAGTCAAAAAATATTTATTGAAAACTAATTACACAGAAGGCAAGATAAATAAATCCAGATTCCCACTCTCAGTGACCTAAGGGCTGTGAGTTCTGAAATAATTCTAGTGCTTTTCAGGTTTTCTGGGTAAAGATAACTACCTATGATTATCTTAAGTTTATTTAGTGCTGAGCGATCAGACTTCTTGATTCAGAAACAAATGCTTAAACTTTAATTAGAAAAAAATCCTGAACATTGTTTTTGAGCATTTTAGATAAGAATCTATATAAATGGTAAAAAGCATTGTGTGCACCTATCTTCTTACATTTTTGTAGTACAGACTGGGCCCTAAAACCTAGAGTCTGGGCAAGTACAGCTCTTGAGTTTGAGAGAAACAGAGAAACCCTGTAATTCTTGGATTTCTTAGATGAAGATAAGGTGAGTGATTCAGTAGTCCTTTGTTCTGACTCCGTTTCACGATATAATAAACCTCCTGCAGCTCCCTTCTAAGAATAGTGTTGGCCTGCATGCTTGAAGGATCATGACTATTATTTCTCTGAAAAAAAATGGGAGAAGGATATAAAATCATAATAGATAAAAGGAGTACAGCAGGGTACCTAAGCATTTTAATTTTTGAGCTGGCATAATTTCTAGGCATTTTTAGTGAGTTTTGACTTTATAGAAATCTCTTATAGCCATGACAAACTGGCCTAACATTGACCAAGGTTGACAAACGTTTCCACTTGTCATTCATAGGACATAGAAGGTTAGGAAGACTGTAATCTTCCTTCCCGCACCACCTCATGAGTCAACAACCATCAGCTCAGAGAAGCTTGCTGAAGAGCATCCCCATTTGGTTATTGCTCTTTGTCTAGGAAAATCAGACTCAGCGGTGAATCGTGGACCAAGTGGTGCAGAACTCATTACTTTGAACAATGCCTCCACTGCCTGGGAAGCATGTTCTCTCATCACTCGCAGGGGCTCATTCAAGGCTGGCTTTCCTCACAAGGAAAATCATTTAGACACAGTTCAGTGGACACTCACTCACATCTCTTTGACACCCGTGACCATTTTTGTTTAAGGAGAAATCCAGTACTGCTGTGGTAGGGTATGCCAAATTAGAAGTGCATTTTAAGAACCCCGTGAAGAAGTTTACACAGCTTTATGTTGTTATCATCAAGGTCTCTGTCTTCATGCTTCAAAGTAAGAGGGCAGGCTGGATGCAGAAGGGACAACTAAGAAAACTTTTATAGCAAGGTTAAAAACATTCTCACCCACTCTGCGTTTTGGATGTACTCAACTGCCTGCCTGTGCCTCTTTATTGTCATAACATTACAAAACAGGAAACGATAGAAAGGTAGGTACTGTGTTTGTTATATAAATCAGGAAGCCAGGGCCCATGGTTGCTACATGATTTTCAAAGTCATACAGCTGATAAATGGCAGAGCTGCGATGAAAATACTGAGTTTTCGATTTCTAACAATCCCCAGAAGTCTGGGGTGAGCAGATATGAAATCCTCACTCCAGACTGGCATTTGCAAGTATATAAAATTGCTGTAGTTGTAAATATGAAATAGTCAGACACCAGCAATATTACATAATTCAATCTAGTTATTGAGCGGGATTGGCAGTGGACACCTTCTAATTATGTGTTTTGTAATAAGCGTGTGTATATCATGAGCAGGTATATGGAGCACATGCATAAATGCAAAAAGTCTTATTGTATCTATTTTGGCCTGAGGGATTCTGGCATGACGAGGATTTAATGCAAAGGGGGAACAGTTTTTCTGGTTATTTATTGTCCGGGAAATATCTTACACAAGGCATTCTGGAGGCAAAGGAGGAAACGAACATTAATGTATTCCAGCCATTACTTTATGTCACTTTAAAACTCATAATAATCAAGAGAGGCAGAAACTATTATCCCATGTTACTGAACAGGCTCAGTGATGTTAGTTTCTTGCCCAAAAGGAATAGACTAGGAATTTGAACCCAGGTCTGTCTGCCTTTATGCTCCATTATATCATGTTGCCACCCAGGAAAGCAAGACTGAACTTATAAAAAATACTGAGTCACTTTCTTTTCAAATTCAGCATTGCATCCAAAGTACAGACAGGTAGAAGTGTTTCTGACCAGCTTTTTGGTGAGTGGAGAAGCTGCATGTCCTGTTTGGAGGTTGGGAGGTTATAAATTCAGGCCTGGTTCCAGAAAAGCATTCAAGACTTTGTTGAGAAGTGAGTGGTGTTTAGGTGCTCCTCTGCAAATGCTTTCCATATCAAAGTAGCTCACGCTTTATTAATAAATTGTCAAAAATGCGGTGGGTCTAGGAGAACCCCTCATGATTTTAATGTGTTTTCTGGCATCCCAAGTCTAGGTAGTGGTTTAACCTTACATAAACTTTGCTCACTTATTTTTCTTAAAATAGTATTGAGAGACTTGGTGCTGGATAGAACCAGATGGTGTCTTCCTGTAATGTTTTTCAAATTTGGGAGCAAAATCAACTTGGACTGTTGCTGAATGAAAATGTCTAAACTTATGCCCGAAGCTGGAGTTTTGGAGCCCTTAAAACTGCTCTGGTGTTGGGAAATGGAAATTCGGCTGTACTGAGCTGGTTTCAGATTCGCGGTATTTTTGAGCGAGGTTACCCAGGAAGAAACTGAGGCTCTGGGATGTCCACACTCACACAGCCGACGTGGGATTTGAACCTTGACATGGCCGGCAGATGCCTGGCCTAGTGTTCTTAGTAGGGCGCCACAACGTAAAAGCGTGCTGGACTCCAGCCAGGCATTCAAATACTGCACAGGATCCTGGAAGGTTCTCTGGGTTTCCCTCTTCATGAGTTTGTTTTCTGTGGTTTGCTCTTCTGAATTGTAGCAAGGGACTTAGGAAGCTGTCCAGCCACTCAGGTGCCCATGAATTACCTCTTAAATTGCCATTGGAAGGCAGAAGAATCTGGTTTAATGTTAGCATATTTGAGTTACTGATTAACTGATCGAGGGCAACATGGTTTCTCTTTTATCTGCCTTCACTTCCTTGTTGCTAGTCCACAAGAACCAAACATTTGAATTCAGTTTCCCACTTGCCTCTTCTCCTGCTCTTCAATTGAATTGAAGAGGCCTCTGGACTTCAGAATAGGTCTCTGTGGCGTGCTAGGGGAACCGCCACAAAACTACCTCTGGTGGGAACTTTGAAGACGGATGTGGTTCGGGACAGGGGTCAGAATTCTGGACCAGAAATGAAGTGAGTTGATTTGCTGTGTAATGGTATGGAATTTAGTTCTCCAGACCTCCTACTTCTTTTTGCCAAACAACTCTTTCTTAACTTTAAATGATGTGGGAGCTATTGAAAATCAATTTATTTTTTAAAAAGAAATTTCTTTATCGAAGAGAGTAAGGTGATCTTATAAGAAGTTAGGATCATGTAAAGACCCCTTGATTTTCATTTCAGCTTAAAGACTTGATTTAATACGACCATTTGTATACAAGAGAAAAGGGAAGGCTTCCTTACACATAGAGAGTACCTCTGGAAGGGTACAAGGAACTAATACTGTGGATTGTGGGGAGACAGATGCCTGCGGTAAACTGTTCATTGTGAATGCTTCTGTGCCTTTTCAGTTTTGAAGCTTCAACTTAATAAATAAAATTAAAAAAATAATACTTGGGTTTCAATAATAAATAAATAACCATTTCCAGGCTCCTAAGTGGTAGAAATAGAATACAGGGAAGGAATTTTTAAATAAAAGAAAAACAATTCTCTTTCTTACTATCTTTTTAAGTCTCACCAAAAAAATCACATTTAGTGATTTTTTTCACATTTAGTAACTTTTCAAAGCAGTGCCCTTTATGATACTAGAATGAAAGCTTTTTATTTTTTTCATAGTTTTTTTTCCCCTCTGATAAAGCATCAGTAATTGGCTACAGCCAGACTCATTGGCCAATAGGAATCAGATCCTCTCCTGAGTTACTAAGCCTATCTAGCGTGTCTGTTTCTTAGAGGGAGGCTAGAAAGTATCCCACCTCTGCCCCCATACTGTCTTTTTCCCCTTAGAGAGAAACCCCTGTCATGTGGTTATGCTTTCACTTTCCTGGGCAGTGTCTGAGTGGGAATGTTAGAGGAATCTTTTCTCCTCAAATGGAAAAAAAAAGAAAACCCCAAACTGGTACACAAATGTTTTTATTCTAAACTATAGCTTCTCATGTTTTAAATAGGGTTTGAAATGAAAGTACTTTTCTGTTTACGGGATAAGTCATTAAAATACAGTCTCAGAAGAGAGTAGATGCAAACTGTGTACCAATTTCTTTTTCACTTGTCAAAAGAGAAAAGTGAAATCTATTATTTAACGTCCAAGTTTCAGTCAAAAGCAAAAACTCAAGTCGGGACCAGTTCTCAGTACATCCTTGAAAATTTCTCAGGTGAAGTAAATAGAAAAACATCTCTTTTCCTCCCAGAATTGTCCTTATTGCTATTATTTTTTGTTAGAAAAAAATAGCTGAATAGATCATAAAGGCTCATGCTTCAAAGGGCAATTAGTGAATATTCTCACTCACACTTCTGTCCCTCAGCCATCCAGTTCTTTCTCTTATATCCAACATTGTATTCATTCCTTATGTATTTTTGGAAAGAAATTATCTATCAAAAAGTACATGTAGATAGCTTTTTCCTCCTTTTAAAAAACAAATGCTAGTACATCATTCACATGATTCTGTATTTTTTCTTGAAACAATTTATCTTGTATATGATTTCATATCAATATATAGAACTTACTAATTCTTCCTTAAAAAAAACTTTTAAAAGAAAGCAGTTTTAGGTTCACAGCAAAATTGAGGGGGAGAGCACAGAGATTTCCCATCTATTCCCTACCCCCACACATGCATGCCTCTCTATTATCTATATCCCCTGCCAGAGTTACAATTTGTTACAAATGGTTAGATAGTTACCGTTTGTTACAATTGATGGACCTATACTGACACCTAATCACCGGAAGTCCATAGTTTATAGTAGGTTTCAGTTTTGGTTTTGTACATTTAATGGGATTGGACAAACGGATAATGACATGTACTCATCATTATGATCTCATGCCGGGTGGGTATTTTCACTGCCCTGGTATTCCTGTGCTCTGCCCGTTCACCCCTCCCTACCTTTTCCCTCCTGGCACCTGCTGATCTCTTCCATGTCTCCGTAGTTTTGCCTTTCCCAGAAGGCCACACAATTGGGATCACAGAGTATGTGGCTTTTTCACATTGACTTTTCCATCTAGTAATATGCATTTAAGATTCTGCCATGTCTTTTCATGGCTTGATAGCATGTTTCTTTTTAACATTGAACAAATATTTCATTGTGTAGATGAACCACAGTTTGCTTGTCCATTCACTTTCTTTTTTTTTTTTTTAAGATTTTATTTATTTTTTAGAGAGAAGGGAAGGGAAGGAGAAAGAGAAGGAGAGAAACATCAATGTGTGGTTGCCCCCCATGCACCCCCAACTGGAACCCGGCCTGCAACCCAGGCATGCACCCCGACCAGGAATCCAACTCGCGACTCCCTGGTTTGCAGGCCCGCACTCAATCCACTGAGCCACACCAGCCAGGGCTCCATTCACCTTCTGAAGGACATCTTGGTTGCTTCCAAGTTTTGACAATTATGAATACAGCTGCTATACACATTCATGTGCAGGCTTTTGGGTGAACATAAGTTTTTGACTTCTTTGCTAAATATGAAGTAGCACAATTGCTGGGTTGTATGGTAAGAGTATGTTTAGTTTTGAAAGAAACTGCCAAGTTGTCTTCCGAAGCGTTTACCGTTTTACATTCCCATCAGCAATGGATGCGAGTTCCTGTTGCTTCCCATTTCCTATTGTCAGTGTTCTGGATTTGGGCCATTCTAATAGGTATGTAGTGGTATCTCATTTTATTTCCATTTCCTGATGACACATGATGTGAAACATCTTAGTTCTCTGTATATTTTTGAGCAGCAGTCCTTTATCATATATGTTTTTAAAAATATTTATTTATTTTTAGCCCTGGCTGGTGTGGCTCACTGGATTGAGCACTGGCCTGGGAACCGAAAGGTTGCTGCTGGGTTCCCAATCAGGGCACATGCCTGGGTTGTGGGCCAGGTCCCCAGCTGGGGGTGTGCAAGAGGCAACAAATTGATGTTTCTCTAACTCTCCCCCTTCCCCCAGCTCTAAAAATAAATAAATAAAATATTAAAAAATCATAAAAAAGCACATAATACATACACTTGCAAAATACCCAAACACCAGGAATTAGAGGGAATAAAACAAGGGGCTTACAGGCTTGAAAGAATATCCTAGGCTTCAGAACAAAACAAATGCAACCAAATATTGAAAATTTCTTTGTTCAAAACACAAAGATATTTTGTTTTTAATAGGATTTAAGTTTTTCTTTTAAGGAACATTTTACAGACAAAAACAAGCTTCTTGTGTTGCCCGAGACAGGCCTGGCTTCTGTACCTTGAAGGCCTTTTGCAGAAATAAAGGGCAGCATTCACTGGCCTCGATGTTCACTCCTTCTAGCCCCTCGGTCCCTGACCCCTCCATTCCGCCTTCTGGAAATACACCACCCTGGGGCCATCCTGGGGACAACTGGCAGGGACTACAGAGCATCTAGGATGTAGCCAGTCTTTGTGACCAGCTCCTGTCACTTTGCTGAGATGACCTTTGGTTCTCGATGTAGGTGTCTTTCTTGAGCTTGCCAACCACCAGCTGCTCAGCTTCCATCACCGACTACAGCACCAGCTCTTTGGCCTGGGCACCCAGCTTCCTCATTTTGCTCACCTTGTCTCACAGGTCAGAGCCCTCTGTCTTCAGCCTGGTCTGCGGCAGTGCACTCTCGTTTGGTTAAGGCCTTGTGTCCCATCTCTAGGTTCTTCTTGCCACTGTTGAGGGTGGACACATCCCAGGACTGCTTGTATCTGTTGACGGTCACAACAAAGTGATGCAGGCCGTGACAAGTTTTAAATTTTAATGAAGTCCAGTTTATCAATCCTTCCTTTCATGGATAGTGCCCTTGGTGTTGTATCTGAAAAGTCATCGTCAACCTCGAGGTCATCTAGGTTAGCTTCTATGTTAATTTCTAGGAGTTTTACAGTTTTATATTATACATTAGGATCTGTGATTCATTTTAGGTGAAATTTTTGTGAAGGGTATAAGGTCTGTGTCTAGATTCATCTTTTTGCATGTGGGTGTCCAGTTGTCCCCGCATCATTTGTTGAAAAGGCTGTTTTTTTGCTTCATGATATTGCCTTTGCTCCTTTGTCAGAGATCAGTTGATTCCATTTATGTGGGTCCATTTTTGGGCTCTCTATTCTGTTGCAATGATCTATTTGTTTATTCTTCCTCCAATAGCACATTCTGTTGATTACTGTAGCTTTAGAGTAAGTCTTAAAGTTGAATAGAATCAGTCTTTCAAGTTTGTTTTTCTCCTTAAATGTTGTGTTGTCTATTTTGGGTTCTTTTATTTATTTATTTTTTAAAGATTTTATTTATTTATTTTTAGAGAGAGGGGAAGGGAGGGAGAAAGAGAGGGAGAGAAACATCAATGTGTGGTTGCCTTTCACTTGGCCCCCACTGGGGACCTGGCCCGCAACCCAGGCATGTGCCCTGACTGGGAATCGAACTGGCGACCCTCTGGTACTCAGCCCGCGCTCAATCCACTGAGCTACACCAGCCAGGTGTATTTTTTTAATGGCTACATATTTTCCACTCTATGGCTATACTGAAGTTTAACCAGAGTAATGGACAATTAGATTGCCCCTGCTCTTTTGAAAACAACAGTATAGTGAATGACCCTATAAACACACCACTTTGCCCATGTTCAAGGACAGTAAAGAATATGTTTTTGGAAGTGGAATTGCTAAGTTAAAGGTACTTGTAACTTTGGTAAATAGTGCCAAATTTGTCTATGTAGACTTTGTAAAAATTATACTCCTAATCAGAAGTATACTACATTGACAATTTTTCTACACCATTTGACAACAAACTTTTTGTTTTTTACTAATTTGGTAGGTAAAAAATTAGCATCTTGGTATAGATGAAATTTGCTTTTCTCTTATTCACTAATGGTGACTTCACAAATTTCCATTTTGAGCAGAGCCTCAGACTACAATCCATTCTTTTCAGTATAGATTAAAAGATCAAGTTTGGACCTGGCTGGTTAGCTCAGTTGGTTAGAGCGTCATCCTGATACACCAAGGTTGTGGGTTCGATCTCAGTTCAGGGCACAGACAAGAAGCAAGCAATAAATGCCAAAATAAGTGAGACAACAAATCCATGTTTCTCTCTCTCCTTTACTTTCTCTCTAAAATCAATTAATAAACAAAAAAATAAAACAAAAAGATCTAGTTTGAAGAAGCAAACAAATAGCTTTTTGGCCACTGCCTGGTAGAGGAACAGAGGCAGCACACTTACCTTTCTTAAAAGCTAGCATTGAGCTGCCTTTCACACTTCCTGTCAAATTTCAACATCTCACTTTCCCTACTTACCCTGCTGTGAAGTGGGGAAGCGGAGAAGGTGTTGACTGCAGGTTTAATTGCTGAAAGGTGCTCTTCTCTGGGAAGTGCGCTTTCTGAGACTGAATTTTCTCATTTATGAAGGAATTGGGTACAGAGCTATCCTAAGTTCCATTTCCAATACTAAAAAAAAGCTGAGAAATCACTTCTGGTCCTTTTGGCTAAGAACAAGTGTAAAATGGTTTAGCGACAATTAATATGAATCAAGGGCTTTTTTTGCACTACACATATGTAGATGAAATTAGAATTAAAAAAAAATCTGCTGTTAGTGTGTCATCAGGAAAAAGAATCTTCAAAGGTAATCAAAGGCTAGATTTCAAGATTGATAGCTGCTGAGAGTTGAAATCTAATTACCAGTCAGTCCTTTGGGTGTTGTTTTTTCAATCCAGTCTGCACCGTGTACCCATTTTTAAAAAGAAGGAATATATGGAAAGTGATGGAAATATGCTAATCTTGCCATGAGTATAGGAAAGTGCAGCGGGCTGGAAGTTGGGAAATCTGGGTTCCATTTCTGACTGCGACACCTCGGCAGCGTGCTCGCCCTCACTTGCTCTCTCTCTTTCATATTCTATCTCTCTTTCCCTCTCTTATGCTCATTATTTATTAAGAAGCAAAATTACATAGATCTCAAGTGCCATCTTTGGAGTTACATTTTTTTTTTAGTTCAAATGCCATTATGGTTGGTTATGTGATCGCTGTGGATCTTAGGTACTTACTTAACCTCTCTGTGTTTTAGTTTCCCTGTTTGTAGAATGTGGATAATAATTATACCTCGCCCTTGGGACTGTTGTAAGGATTAAGTAAAGTAAGACATGTAAAATGTTTACCACAAAACCTGGCATGTGAGATGCGCTGAAAAATAACAGCAGTTATTTCCAAGTGGTGGGCACTGAACTGATGTGTTTTTGGGCTCGAACAGGTCCTGCTGTGGCTGTCACATTGCACAGGCTCTGTGGCTTTGAATGTGAAGTCCCAGGGTGGAATTCTGTGTGTAGCAATGCAGTTTACCAACGCTCCTGCTGAAACAGTCTAAAAACGCTGGATGCAGTAGAAAGAGCATTTTCTTAAATGCAATGAACCAGTAAGAAAGTAATGGATATTTAAGCTAAAAGCTAATCGAAGAGAGGTCTACTGAGCAGTGAAGCTGGCTTTTGCCTTGAGGACATTTGCCAAACCAGTTTAACTTGAACTTCTGTTTTTTCCTGGCCTAGGGGCACAGGAAAGACAAAGTAAGACATCTGAGAGGGTGCATATCCTTCAGTCATAAAGCTGGGACTTCAAAAGGCTTTTTCCTCCATGAAAGAGTGAATTAGAATAAAAACAAAACCCAAAACTATCATCTACTCTTTCCAGTCCTAGAAGGCTGCTAGAAAAATCACCTATCAAAAACCTAGCTACTGCCCTGGTTGGTGTGGCTCAGTGAATTGAGAGCGGCCTGCGAACTGGGAGGCCGCTGGTTTGATTCCCAGTCAGGGCACATGCCTGGGCTGTGGGCCAGGTCCCCAGCTGGGGGCATGTGAGAGGCAACGAACTGATGTTTCTCTCCCTCTCTCTCTCTCAAAATAAATATATAAAATCTTAAAAACAGTCAAATAAAAAAACCTGGATGCTGAGCAGATGCCTAATATTTAGTCCTGAGAATCTGTGGTCTTAAACCAGTGTTAATGCTGGTCTGGAATCTGGAACTAGGTGGACAGAAAACCTCAAGATGAAAAATTGAGTGAAAGAATTTCTGCATTGGAAGTGTCCCTGGTCCAGAGCAGAAGCAATTTCCCCCTCTCTTTTGGAGAAGTCTCTTTTTTATGGCAGACTTTGGAAAATCCCCACCAATAAAATTAGAAGGAAAATGAGCATCTCATAGGAAAAAAAAAATCACTAAACAAGATATGAGCCGAGAACAAGAAACTATAATGACTAACTAAGCTGATATGAAAAAGAACGAAATAAAACTTGAAACTAAAAATGTAATAATTGAAAATAATGCCTCAATGAATGCATTTAATAGATTTATCCAAGTAGAACAGGCAATAGTCAACTGAATGATAGCTCTGAAGAAAATTTTCAGATGACAATGCAAAGAGACAAAACGGTGAGAAATTCAAAAGAAAGGTTCATCAGCTCTGGCCGCTGTGGCTCAGTTGGTTGTACCATAGTCCTGTAACCAACAGGCCGCCAGTTCAGTTCCCAGCCAGGACACATGCCTGGGTTGTGGGCTTGATCCCTGGTGGGGGGCTGTGTGGGGTATGGCTGATTGGTGTTTATCTCTCACATCGATGTTTTTCTCTCTCCCTTCCCCTCTCTCTCAAGCGAGAATAAAATAAACCTTTTAAAAAAAAGGAAAGGCTAATCAATGTGGAAGACAGAGAATTCAGATTCGACATAAGTTTAATTATAGTTTCAGAATGAGAAGAGAGAAAATGGGAAGAGGCTACCTTTAGAGAGATAATATGAGAGAATTTTCAGGGACCAATAATAAAAAGCATCACTTTACATATTCATGAAATTATATGAATCCCAGTCAGGATCAGTGAAAAGGACTCTGCACATAGACGTAATATAATGAAATTTCAGAACACAAAAGACAAAGAGAAGATCTTCAGTGAGGTCAGAGAGAAGAGGCAGCTTGTCCTCAAGGACATGACAAATTAGCCTGATAGTGTGACAGCAGAAACCAGAAGACAGTAGAATATTATTTTTCATGCACTGTCAGAAATGAACTGTGAGTTCAATATTCTATTTTCATTTAAAAAATCTTTTTTATAAAGATTTTATTTTTTAGAGAGAGGGGAAGGGAGGGAGAAAAAGAGGGAGAGAAACATCAACGTGTGAGAGAAACATCAGTTTCCTCTTACACACCCCCAATTTGGGGCTTGGCCTGCAACCCATGCATGTGCCCTGCCTGGGAATCGAACTGGTGACCTTTCAGTTTGCAGGCCAGCACTCAGTCCATTAAGCCCTACCAGCCAGAGTCATTTAAAAAATCTTTAAAAAGCAAGGACAACATAAAGACTTTTTCAGACTTACAAAAACATAGAGTTGGTTCTAGCAGATCCTCAGTAAAGAGAGATCCAGTTGACCATTGAATAAAATCGTTTGAAGGGTGCAGGTCCACCTACATGTGGATTTCTTTCAATAAATGCAGTCGGCCCATCCTAACTGTGGATTTTACCTGTGAGGATTCAATCAACCCTGGATAGAAAACAGTAATTTTGCTTTCCCAATTGCAGTTTCAATGTGCAGTTTGTTGAATCTGTGGATTGGAAGTTATAAGTGGATTTTCAACCGTTAGGGGTCAGCATCCCTAATTCCCACTTTACTCAAGAGGCAACTGTACTTCAGGAGGAAGAAAATTATTCCCAGGTCGAGGTCTCAGAAACAGGAAGTAATGAAGAGCAAAGAAAGGGAAAATTTGTAAGTTAAAGCACATGTCGACTGTATAAAATAATGATAATGATGTTTTCGGTGAGTGAGAACTAGATAAAATAAGTGACATAGTTGGAGAAGCAAAAGGAGTTAGTTAATAGCCTCTAAAGTTTTTGCATAGTTCAGGAGGAAGTGAAAGGTATTGACTAAATTTAGACTTTAATAAGTGAAACATGCATGTTAAAATTTCTAAGACAGTCACTAAAAGTTATTAAAAGAATGAGTACTTTCCTAGCTAATGGGGAAAATTAAAATGAGAAAAGTAATACATCTTGAAGTAAAGGAAGCTGAGGAGAGAAGTATAAAGTAGGCAAGACAGATAGCAAGCACAAAATAAGATGCAGAAACAGATCCATATGTATCAGTAATTATAATACATTGAAAGGTACCAAAGATTGTTAGAGTGGATGAAAAATGAAAATTCAGACATATGCTATTTGTAAAAGACATGTCTAAAATAATAGGGATGCAAAAAAGTTAAAAGTAAAATAATAGAGATAAATATGTGATAAAAAAAAAACAAAAGGAAGCTGGCAATATTGACATTAGACAAAATAGGCTGTAAATGCCCTCCCAAATGTTTCTAGAGAAGAGGGTCACGCTGGTTAAAGAGTTACAATTCAGAAACATAAAAACTTGTACGTATCTAAGGCCTCAATGTATAGTGAACAGAACCTGAGAGCACTGAATGAGAAACCTAACGGTACCTATGCCCAGTGAGATTGTTATATATTTTCTCAGTTCTCGAAAAAGTGGGAAAAGATAATTACCACATACACGATTTGAACAATACAGTTACTAAGGTTCAGCTGATGGACATGTAAAGATCACTACATCTCAGAACTGCGTAACACATTATTTTCAAACATACATAGACATTTATAAAAAGTGACTTCAAACTATGTCATCAAGCAAATCTTAACAATTATCAGATGATTGGCAACACACAGACTCGATCTGTGGCCACCGTGCACTAAGCTGGAAACTGACAACTAAAGAAAGCGCACACTAGGACCTTGGGGTTTGGTGGTGTCTCTTGTGAACTTTGAAAAATGAACACAGTACCCTTTTATGTCGGTCCCTTTGTGTGCATAGCTGGGAGGGGGCTAGCTATGGAATTAGGCTGTTTGCTGAGCCTTTTAACAACCAGTTTGGCAATGCTTAGAAACCTGCTGGAAGTGGGGGAGGGGACTCGTGATGGGAGGAAAAAAAGGAGAGTGACCTGCCAGCAGGAAAGGGGAGTGGGGCCCCTCTGACCAGGTCCTTCTGTGCCTACCCCAGGCTTCTAAACTGCTTTAGAAGCTGTCCCCCTGGGCCTGGGCCAGAGGAAGAGGCACCTTGGCCCCTCCCACCCCATTCCTGCACTATGTGATTCTCTTAATTTGTCTTAAAATAAGTGAAGAAATAAGAGAAGGAGCAGCTTCCTTTGAAATCCTACCTTTTAACTGGATTTACAGATGCTCCTTGATTTACCATGGTGCTATATCCGGACATACCCATTGTAAGTTGAAAATATTGTAAGTCAAGAATGCATTTAATACACACCTGACCTACTGAACATCTCATCTTAGCCTAGCCTACCTTAAACATGCTCAGAACACTAACAGTTGGGGAAAGTCATCTAACACAAAGCTATTTTGTAATAAAGTGCCAAACAAATTGAATATTGTACTGAAGTTAAAAAACAGAATGACTGTGTACATATCACATTCAAACGACTGTGAAATCGGAAAGTCGTAAGTCAAACAAATCGTCCTAAGTCGGGAACTGTCTGGAGTTTAAATCTCAGTGTTAAGGGTTACCTGGGTATGGAGGCTATGTATGCCATGCAGGACATAATTTTGGGAAGTTTTTAAAAGTGTCTAAGCACTTAATGTTTTACATATATTACTATCAGAGCCTATTAATTATGTCTTTTGTCTCAGCAAGGCTTAATGAGAAGGAAATCAGCCCTTCTTCCTGTACGTGAAATGTTAAACTACCCATGGGAGTTAACTCCGTGGGTTGTCAGGTCTGTGTCGGTGTACAGCTAAGAGTGAGCGGCTTGGCATGTTAGGGAGGGGTTTTCCACAGTACCTATGAATGCAATGTGGAATATTAAGGTTGGGAGCTCTGAGAGACCATCTCACTCACCACCACCTTTTTTGGTTACCTAGATGAGGCAGCTAAAGCACAGGGGCGTCATGAGGTTCACCTGACACAGTTTCATTAGGAGGACTGGGCTGTCATCTGGCCTCTTGACTCCCAGTCAGGAATTTTCCCATTGTCCCTGATGCCTTACTACATCGCATGAACTAGTTATTCTTTTTCCAAAAAGAGGGCGAGTTTATACATTATGTTGTAATTTATGGCGATAGCCTTCTTGTATAGCCTGCTTGTGAGCAATCTGGAGAACACATGAGCTCTTGAGATGATGTGTGGCTCGAACACTTGGCCTTGGTGTGTCTGAACTTGATCCAAGTAGCTCACTCAAACGTCATGGCAAAAAAACCTCCCACTATTTGATAGTCCAAGCACCAACATTTTGCTCTGATCCCCTCCCATCTGTATACTCCAACAGCTCCTGGCTGGAGGAATAAGTGATATATTTTTAAATAAGTAACATTTCATTTAGTCAGATCCTCCTTTCTGTCCTTTGTTGGCCCACGAGGGAGTGGGATTGAGTGGTGGAGGTGGGAAAGGGTTAGTCTTATCTAGCATGAGAAGGAAGTAAGGCTGGACCCTTTTCACAGGGAAGCAGAGTGTCGGGAGGAAACGCTGCTGGACAGAGTGGCCCTGGACTGGGGACAGTGGATTTGCAGTCAGAAGACCTGGGATTGCAACCTACTGTTTCCTGTTAGCCTCTTTGAACTCAGGTTTAATAATAATAATAATGCATTACTCTTAGAGTTATCCTAAGGGTCATGTAAAAAAACCACACGATACAAATGGAGATATCGTATAAACCATAAAGTGATTTGCAAATAATATATTATTATTAAGAAAGAAGGTGAGGGAGTGGGAGTGTTGATTTTATTCCCAGAGGGGAATGGGTGGCTGTGGTGGGGCTGGCAGTACATGAAGAGGTGGAGAGAGTAGTCAGCACGTATTGAATAGTATAAATTCCTCTACTTAAATATATATATTTCCATACTTTTTTCCATTAGTGTTAGAATTCTGATTTCCATACAATTTGTCTTTTATTCAGCCATGTAAGTGACTTGAACAGATCTGTAGTCTTTCATGGAACTCTTGTTAAAGCAGTGATATAGATTTGTCTCAGGTGTAAAGACAGTGAAGATGAAGATAAGGTTTCAGGTTTTATTCTGCGTAAATACCTTCAGAGTGTGGGAGGGAATCCTTTGCTACCACAACAAAGGACTTGAATGTAGCATATCCCTAGAGAAAGCCCAAGCCAATACCCAGGCATGTTTTGAAACTCTCAGAGGACCAGTTAAAAAAACCCGCCCAAGATCCCCCAGTGAATCAGTTGTCAGATTGAACCCAGAATAGAGAGCTCATGACTGACTGCCAGATGGGTTCCTTTACACTTGGCTCTGCTGACACATTTCATCAGTTAGGACTCTGCGGTTGCAAGTGACAGAAAACCCAACGCAATGCTGCTGAAACAAAGCTGAACAGAACTTCAACAGGGAAATGCATTGGTTCAGTTAACTACAGGGAGCAGCAGGAGCTCTAGCGTCAGGTGTCACTGAAGTGATAGCCGTTCCTCTGGACTGGATTCAGTTCACACAGATGTTCCCTTGGCTGCCAGGACATCTAGATTTTGAGGCTTCACAGACACACAGCCTCACAACTTCAAGTCCAACACAAAAGGAAGTTTCTACAACAGTTCAAACAGAAATTCATGCCTGACTCTCAGTGGTCAGGAACGAGCCACGTGGCCCTCCTGTGCAATAGATGATGCAGTTCTCTGATTTGTCAGGCCCAAGCCACATGCTCACCTGAATCGGGATGAAGCTGACACCACCTAGATCTCATGGACAGAAAGTGGGAGAAGGCAACCAGCAGATGGCTGCCACTGTGAGCTTTTTCTTAGGGGCTCTAGTTAAGAAGCAAATGGGTGTTGGTGTGGAGGATTTCTTTTTCCTTTGTAAAGTTTTAAAAGCATTGACAAATGTTTAGTACTCAAGATACTTCCTGCTTTTCTCTTTCTTTCTTTCTTTCTTTCTTTCTTTCTTTCTTTCTTTTCTTTTCTTTCTTTCTTTCTTTCTTTCTTTCTTTCTTTCTTTCTTTCTTTCTTTCTTTCTTTCTTTCTCTCTCTCTCTCTCTCTCTCTCTTTCTTTCTTTCTCTCTTTCCTCTTTCTCTTTTTCTAATTAGCTGCTTTCCTTCCCTTTTCTTTCCTTCCTTCCTTTCACCTAGGGGAAGGGAGGGAGACACAGAGGGAGAGAAAAATCATCTCTCACACACCCCCCAACTGGGGACCTGGCCTGCAACCCAGGCATGTGCCCTGACTGGGAATCAAATCGGAGACCTTTTTGATCGCAGGCCAGCACTCAATCCTCTGAGCCACACCAGCCAGGGCCCTGCTTTTCTTAGTTAACAGTGTCTTCCTAGAATTTCTAATTTTTTTTTTATTGGTGGTATCTACTGCAACAGTTTTCTGACTGTCCTACAGTTTGACATTAGCAATTTTAATCATGTACCTTCAGGTAAATGTGGCAAAAATTAGAAATGTGGAATGATTGTAGAAGTTACTAATCAATTATAAAGTGAGCTTAGGCACATTTAAACCTTAAACATATTTTTTAGTTCATCTGATGCATGAATCTCTGCATATTTACATGGCTCCTTTTGTTTCGTGCTGCCTTAGGGTTTTTGGGGTGTGCATTCTTTGAGAAAAGTTGGCTACAATTTCTTTTTCAAATTGCATTTATTCTGTGGAAGTATATTTATTGATGTGACTAGAGTATCAACATATTAGTAAGTTCTAATACTACTAAAAAAGTGGACCACAAAATAGTGGAATCTGATACTCCATATACCTCTTAGGAGACGTAGTAAGCATTTTGTGAGTCCCCAAAGAAAGTTAAAATCAGTTTTCAACATCTTTGCTTTTGCCTGAATATTGACCAAATAATTTCAAATTAAATACAAGGTGCAATGGAAGTACATTTTTAATGTAATTTAAATTGTTATTCTCAGAAAGATCAGTGTAAGTATATTTTGATGGATTTCTTGCCCATTGTGTTCACACAAATGGGACCATGAAACACTTGTGAGAACCCCGTTTTGAGGCTGTCGAGGTGGGTTTCCTGCAAGCCTTATCCAGTAGCTACCTGTGCTATCTTACCAGTTACCCATACTTCCAGGCCTCTGTGTCCTCCTGGCTCGCCACGAGAGGTGTGACTTCACTGGTTTCTAAGGTCCCTTCCCCTTAGTCAGCACTGGGTCTCTGGCTCATCTAAATCTGGTGGAATGCAAAGTCAGTTTTTTGTACAGCTTTTTCTTCCCCTGCCCCAATCATACTAATTCTACTCACCAACTCCAGCTCCATCATCTCTAAATGTTGGGATCATTGGCTCTGATTCTGGAGGCCAGAGTGAGTGCTTCCTTCCTTCAGGCTCCAATAGGCAGGAATCCGGGAAATGGGGCTTTGTAGTGAGGGCCTCGCTGGTGTTACTACTGGCCTGTCGGGTGTGTGTGGCCCAAGTCTGGCCCTCAGGACAGCTCCCTGCCTGCTCTTACCTTTTAGCGGCACACAGATACCAAGGGAGGTAAGACAAGCAGGTGATCAGTGAAAATAAGGATGCACACAGCCTGGAGGCCATAGGATTTAATTACTCATGTACCTTGGTGCCTTTGCTCAACCATTTACATTCTCTTAGCCTCCTCTTTCTAAAAACACCCACCCAGGAGAGTTTCTTTAAGCACTACAGCTAATGTGTGTGAAATGTTTTTCAGCTTTGGCTGCACTTTGGAATCACCTTGGATCTTTAAAACCCATCAGTGCCCAAGTCCCACCTCCAGAAATTCTGATGTAATTGGTCAGGGGTGGGCCTGAGAGTGGCAGTTCTCAGGCTACCCAAGAGTAATTGATTCCACTGTGTAGTCAAGGTTGAGACCCACTGACTGTAAAGCCTTATCACAACTCCTGACACATAGTAGGTACTCAAAATTGGTGGATGGGATTCTGATAGTTGAGTGCATGAGGGAGTTTTAGGTAAACTGGAGGGAGAGATTCCTAGGAGCATTTCAAGAAGGCAGTGACATTTTACCCAGCCCTTGAAGAAAAGGCAGTGATTACAGTGTGAACAAAGAGGTCTGGAAGTTGGAAAGCCTGGTCTGTCGGTGTGAACCAGTGCACAACTATTTCAATATTACATGCATCTCTATGGGTTTGTGTGTCTGCCCTCAAACAGTTGAATGTCCCACCCTCATTGGATGTATCTGAGGGCATTACCTATATTCATTATCTATTGCTACACAACAAATTACCCCAAATCTTAGTGTCTTTTTTTAAAGTATATTTTGATGATTATGTTATTACAGTTGTCCCATTTTTTCCTCCCTTTTATCCCCCTCTGCGCTGCGCCCTACCTCCCTGAGCATTCCCCCCCTTAGTTCATGTCCATGGGTCATACATACAAGTTCTTTGGTTTCTCCATTTCCTGTACTATTCTCAACCTCCCCCTGTCTATTTAGTACCTACCATTTATGCTTCTTATTCCCTGCACCTTTTACCCCATTCTCTCCACCCCTGCACTGATAACCCTCCATGTGATTTCCATTCCTGTTCTTGTGCTAGCTGTTTGCTTAGTTTGTTTTTGTTTTTTAGGTTCAGTTGTTGATAGTTGTGAGGTTGCTGTATTTTACTGTTCATATTTTTGATCTTCTTTTTCTTAGATAAGTCCCTTTAACATTTCATATAATAAGGGGTTGGTGACAATGAACTCCTTGAACTTGACCTTATCAGGGAAGCACTTGATCTGCCCTTCCATTCTAAATGATAGCTTTGCTGGATAGAGTGATCTTGAATATACGTCCTTGCCTTTCATGACTTGGAATACTTCTTTCCAGCCCTTTCTTAGGGTCTTAAAACAACAATAATTATTATCTTTCACCATTTCTGTGGGTCAGAAATACAGACTGGGGTACAGAGGGATGATTAGTCTCTGTTCCTCTGTCCAGGGCCTCATCTGGAAATCTTGGAAGCTGGGTTTAGAATCCTTTGCAGGTTTATTCACTTGCATGTCTGTGGTTGATGCTGGATGTTGGCTGAGGGCCTGGCTGAGGCTGTCAGCTGGAACACTCGCACCTGAGCTTTCTTACTACTTGGTGGCTGGGTTCCTAGGGCCAGTGTCCTGAGAGAGACAGGGAGGCAGTCAGAAGCTTTATCCTTCCTATTACCTAGTCTTGGAAGACTCATAGCATCAATTCTGGTTGATTTTGTTAGAAATGAAGCGCTGAGTCCAGCCCACAGTCAAAGGAAGGCAAATTAGATTCTTCTACGATTTGAAGGGGAGAAATGTACACGGTTTTATAGGACAAGCTTAAAAGCCACCACATTACATAAACACTTTAGTTTGTTCTAGCCTGTCATGGCTTGAACCTGGGGTTTGCAATCCGAAGGTAAGATTTCAAGTCCCATTGCTACCTTCTCCTAGCAGCGTGGATGAATCACTTGCTCTGACGTAACGCCCTTTCTCCCCTTCTTTCATCCAGTTAAAAGGAAGCCTAATGACATGTATGTTCATGTGTTTTGCTAACTGTATGTAAATGCATAGTATTCTTTCTTCTTCTTTAAAAAATTTTTTTAAAGGTTTTATTTACTAAATTTTAGAGAGGGGAAGGGAGGGAGAAAGAGAGGGAGAGAAACATCCATGTGTAGTTGCTTCTCGTGTGCCCCCCATTGGGGCCCGGCCCACAACCCAGGCATGTACCTGGACTGGGAATTGAACCTGCCACCCTTTGGTTTGCAGGCTGGCACTCCATCCACTGAGTCACACCAGCCAGGGTTCTTCTTTCTTCTTCTGATCCTACTGACCTTCTTCCTTGCACTGAGAATGAACAAATAATGGAAAATAAAGAATGACATGTGAAATCATAAGACTGAGTTAGTGAGGAAAACTGATCATGAATACAGACCGGGTCTTCCTTAATTCCATGTAACTTAAAATATTTCTACTATCAATTATAAATATACTCTTCATAGGAAATAGTTACTACTGATATTACTGAAATTATTTTCAATTCTTGGAAAAATTATTTTAAAAATGTAGACTATTTGTCTTCAAAATTGCATACATGTGTGTATATATAAAATATATGTATACACACATATATAACTGCATAGAAAAAGAATTGGAATGATACACACCGAACAAAATTGGTCATTCCAGGAAAAGGACATTAAATGAGGGAGAAGGGACTTTTAGTTTTTAAAACAACTTGATACATTTCACCAGTTTTTTTTAAAAAATAATGAGAATATATAGCTACATTATTTATATACCTATATACTTTTTTAAAGAAGAGATCCTGGTAGTGTGCAATACTGGGTGGAGAGTGGAAAGGGCAGGTGAGGGAAGCTGTTTCCATAATCTTCTGTGTTCTGTCCTATTTTGCAATTGGGTCCCTAGGAGATTTTATCTTAGAGTGCTGGGACTCATTTTCAGCTTGAGGGAGTAGGAGACAGCCAGACATAGCCCAGAGGGGATGAGGCTAGAAGAACCTGGAGCCCCAGAGGAAAGGTAGGATGGGCTGAAATTAGTGAGATTAGATCACAGTTGGGGAGGGTTAAGAATGAGCCTGAGGGAGCCGCGGAAAGCTCTGGCAAACGCTTTGGGAGCCTTCCCCAATTGTTCCCTAAAAGAATAGACAAAGCTCTGATTATATATTTATTTTTTTCACCAAGGGGCTGGCTTCATCCTGGAGTACCTTTACAAAACTCTAGATCGTTTTAATGGGACAGATGACAACTTGTTTTCCACCTGTGGTTTTTCCGTCATGCCAGCCTTGCTTGGTTTTGCCTGGCTTTATTCTGTGACCAGAAAAGAAGTTGGAATTCTGAAAAGTTGCTTCAGCCAAATCCTGTGAACAAAGGGGGCCTTGTTCAGGGTTATGCACATCAGCTTTTGGAGGAGTCTAATTCATCAGTTCGGATCTCTGCTTTTCAAGTCCTTGCTCTAGTTACTTAGCCTTACGTTTCTCTGTCTGTGGAGGGCAAGCCAGATGAGGAACAGGCAGTGTGATTGGTCACCCTGCTTGAGGCCTGTGCCCTGTTCCAGTCATACCAGTAAGTTCAGCCTGGGCAGAGCCAGACTCTAGTGGTCCTAAATAGACACCTGTAAAGAATTCCAAAGATGGAGGCAAAGTTTTTAAAAATTCTTTTATTTATTTTTAATTTTGAAAGACTTTGTTTCTTTATTTTTATTTTTTATTTTTTAAAGATTTTATTTATTTATTTTTAGAAAGAGGGGAAAGGAGGGAGAAAGAAAGGAGAGAAACATCAATGTGTGGTTGCCTCTCGCGCACCCCCACTGGGCACCTGGCCCTGCAATATAGGCATGTGCCCTGACTGGGAATCTAACCGGTGACCCTTTGCTTCACAGTCTGGCACTCAATCCACTGATCTGCACCAGCCAGGGCATCTTTATTTATTTTTAGAAAGAAGGGGAAGGAGGGAGTAAGACAAGGAGAAAAACATTGATATGTGAGAGAAACATCAGTTGGTTGCCTTTCGCACGACCCCAACAGGGGACCTGGCCCACATCCCAGGCATGTGCCCTGATGGGGAATCAAACCAACAACCTTTCTGTTTGCAGGCCAGCGCTCAAAGCACTAGGCCAGGGCTGGGGGGCAAGCTTTGTTACTGGGTTTGGCTTCTCCCGGGCTACATGGACATTATTATAATCTCTAAGATCTCCATGGATTGCGTAATTCACCAGAGCGGGGCGGGTACTGACAGAAAAGTCAGCAACTGGGAGTGACAGTCACTCTTCTGTTAGTCACTTCCCTTCCTGCTAAGGCAACATCCTAGGAAGATACCAGCATTGATGAGTTTGGGTCCTGGCTGAATCTGGCTGAGGCCTGGAGCACATAAAGCAGTCCTGAAATTTGTTTCCTGTTAGATTTACTTTCTCTGTAGACAGCAGCTATAGGTTAAATGACATTCCGCCCCTGGGGAAGACTCGGGAGAAATTTGTAGGACCTGGGGGATTCCAGCTCTGTGCATGGAGAAGTTGTACGCTTCCGGTGTTGCCCGTGATACCGGGTAACTAATGACATTACGTTACCAGTGTGAGCGTGTGGCTGTCATTTTCTTCATCGTTCTCTCACTCTGTTTCCCTTGACAGGGCAATTTGGTTTTGATGCTGTGCCAGAAATCTTCTGACAATGAGTTACTGGAACTTGGAGAAAAGGAACTGTGTGCAGTACCGCAGGCATTTTCTGGTGGACAACAGCGTGTTTCACGGTGAGCTGCCTTTTGTACTTATGTAGATGGGTCTTTTATTTTGTTTCTGACAGCACTTTTGTTCCGGCACTCTGGACGCAAGTGTGATGTAACCGTTGAGTGGAACCCAGAGATTGAGTTGACTTGCTGATGGGTAGGTACCAAGAACCAACAGTTGTCAGAAATGCTCCCCAACCCAACAGGCCTGGTGCTGTCACTTTCTACCTTACAAGAGAGTTTATATCCGTGCTTTATCTCGTCTACTACACTGTCAACTTCAGTAATGCCCCTTCCTGATGTTTGAAATCTGTGGATCATCAGCCAGCGCTTATTACCAGTGCAGTGTGTGTCTGCTCTCAGGCCACGTAAAAAACCAGAGCAGAGCGGCTCACCGCACTTGACCATCACCATCAGGGTGGATTGCTGCAGCTGTAGGTCACAGAGCAACCAGCATTTGTCATTTTCATGGCATGCTGAGACCGGTTGCCTTTGCGCTGCTCTGGCATGTTGATTTTGTGGTATACAGTCAGGGACAAGCTCTGTCAACACTGCTATCAGCGTGCCCTTGAGTGAAATTTATTTAAGTGTCAAAGATTTGTGCGTTGCCGGAAGTTTTGGAGTAATCTCCATCAAAAGCCGGTGGAATTGTAGCAGGAAAGGAGAGATTTCAAAGGGAGTGGAGCGCTGTTTGACTGAATCCTATAACCTGAGCTGCCTTCAACTTTCTAAGTTTGGCTTGTGACAGTGTTTTTATTACTTTAAATTAAGTTTATGATAACAAATTTAACATTACTTTATTAAAGCACTTTAGAGTTTACACTGTTTTCCCACATTCATTACACCACCATATTATAGGATTTTACTAGGCGAAGGATGTTTTTATTTTACAGGTCAGGAAAGGGAAGCAGGGATGAAATGACCAGCCCAAGTTGGCATAGCTAATTATTAGCCAGGCCAGAACTAAAATTCCTGCCTCCACCTTTCCAGGCTGGCTCTTGGCTTTGCAGCTGTGAAGAAAGGGCCCTTAGCAAAGGAGTCACAGAAATTGTGCCTTCACCCTGGGCACCGAGTTCTACTTTGTTTTTCTGTGACCCTCCTCTGAGGGTCCTGCTCTCCCTTCATCTCTCACGTACAGTGCTTGCTGTGTGGTATGTTCCCTCAGAACTTTATTTGCATTAAAAAATTATAAATCTGGTCATCGCGGAAACACAAACATTAGAAAAACCAGCTTTATTTTTTTTAACTTTTGTTTTGTGCCATTTTTGAAGGCGTTCACATTTAAATGCCTTCATACGTTATTTTAGAATACCTTTGTCCAGAGGTCTCTAAGTTTATAAGGATTTAGAAACCATGCGCTGTGTATTTTTATAGTTGTACAACCACTTAGTGTATTACCACACTGCAGATATTTACGCTGAGGGCTCGATGATCATTGTCATATTAATTATCTCAGTACCTTGCAGTAGTTCTTATTCTTCCCAGTTTATGGATGGGGAGATGGGGGCGGGGGAGCGGTTGTGAAGTGGAGTTCTAAAATTCAAACTGTATTCTGCCTGACTCCAAAACTCCACTGTGTCTGCCATGCTGTCCTCTGCATTTCGGTGGAGAAATTAGCACTCCGAGACGTTTAAGTTCTGTTCAACCAGATTTGCTCCGCTGTTAGCCTGCAGTGTGTGACCTTGGTTTGAGCAGAGTATGTAATCCTCTAGGATCTCATTCCACTCCTCTGTGAAATGAATGTGCTGGTGTTGATAAATTTTGAGGTTCTTTTGAGTTTTAATTTCTCAGATCCCATTGAAGTAGTTTTGAGAATTAGAATTACTGTTACTTTCTGAGCTACCTTTTCACTAAACATGAGATACACAAGAGGGCAGTAGAATGCTTAAAATATGAACAGATCACGTCTTACATGCAAGAATTACTTTTTTTTGAAAGGATGTAGAGATATTACATCTGCTCAATATTAAAATGATTAGAGTCCATTAGAATTATGATTCTATTCATTTAAAATAAGGCAGTAGCTTTAAGTATTTCTGATAGTGTGAAATATGATTTTGGATTTTTATACCTAAGGACATGTAATTCAGGAAAGAATGATGCCTCTGCTCTTTACCTCTGCAGAAAATTCACGTTGTTGAGCCAGGAACTTATTTAACTTAATGGAGAGTTGTAAGGGTTCTTGGTATATTTTAAGCCAAGGGAGCTCCAGTGATAATATCTTTGTAGAGGATTTCAGAACATTTCCAGGAGAAGAAAGGGACAGGGTATGTTGAGTCAGAAATGTCAGATTTGTTTTAGAGGGACTTCTGGAACGTAGGATGGGCATTTGGATGCTTTTTGTGAATTAGCTTGGCCTCTCCATCTGCCGATAATTGTCCTTACATTAGCAAATCAATCAAAAAGAAACAAAACTGTCCATTATAAACAGAAAACAACCATATCCTCTGCAAGATAATAGGCTTGTAGAATATACAGACTTGGGTGTGCAAATCATACCAGCCAGACTTTTATGTACAGATTTAAGTGGAATTCCCAGGCGAAGAGAACTATATTAAAATGAGGGCTATGTGGGCTAAAATAGTCAATAAAAGAAACAATAAAAAGGTGACTCATGTGTACACTTCACAGTTCATGAAGCACATTCATAGACTCATTTTATGAGTATAAAGAAAGTATGGTTCTCATCGGAAACAATTTAGAAAATGACCCACAATGCCACAGCCCAAAGAGAGACACTTTATAGTTTCCATTCAGTCTTTTATCAATTTCATCTTTGCAGCAATCCTGATGCAGAAATGTGATATCTGGGAAGTTAGGAAATGGTGGGCGCTGCTCAGCAGCAGTGAGCTGGCTGAGTTGACTTAGGTCTGTGTTGAGTGATGAGAGGAACCCTCCTAAGAATGAAGGGAAGTGGCTTTTGTGTTTCCCACTTGTCTGCCCTTTGGCCCGATTTTTAGGTGATCTATTGAATCCAAAGGGATTATGTACCTGTCAAAGAGGCCAGTCACTGGAGTTTTCCTCTACTTGGCTTTTATTCTCCTGATATGTGTGAAGCAGAGAAAAAACTTGGGCAAAGAATGGTTGGTGCAGTATGAACCTTTTAATGGCTTATACATTCATCAAAGTATTTTTATGTAAAAATTACCTTATAGCCTCAGGTGTTTCTCATGGTTGCTGTGAATTGCAGCATTTTTTGACCTGGGACACAGGTTTTTAAACCAATAATCAGTGTATTTTTTAATTAATATATACAATTTCTTATGCACATAAGCTTTTCCAAACATTTGAGTTCCTTAATAGAGTATATTTGGAGGTGACTTAATTTTTTATTTCAGGCATTGCTAGTTAAAATTGTGATGTTTGGAAAAATGATTAATTGTTTCCTATAAGTTACTGTGGTATTATCCCAACTTACTATATCAAAATTTATTTCTGTTGCTATCATGTTGTTATAGGCGTTATATAAAAATTCAGTTGAGTAAATTTCAAAGATCGAATTGGCTTTATTGATCAATTCATGAATTGGGCAGCATCCCGTCTAGCAAGTAGAAAGGAGCCCCAGAGGACTGTAGAAGGGGAAAGGTTTTTAAAGGAAGAGAGGGGGTGGGACACCCCCTCTTTTTATAAATTAAAAAAAGATTATTTTGGGCAGGGTCACCTATCTTTGGGGACAAGAAGTTTTGTTAGGAGGTTTACCTCATTGGCGTTGACCCGGAAATTCCAAACTGCCTGGTTAAGATTACTCTCCCAAGGAAAGTTGTAAGTACGGTTAGGTTAGGCATTAAATCCGGTTTGCTGATATGGGGCCTAGCACAGGTGACTCCATTTTGGGCTTGTTGTTCCTTAACATATGAATGTTTCTGAATGACTGTCACAAATCTAGGCTAGAAATATTTTGAAATGAATCATGAGTGTCTTGCTCTTACCAAAAGTGGCCAGAGGTGACCTCTGAAAAGGGTTGGCTCTTCACTTGACCCAGAAAAACCCACAAAATCATGCAAATCAAGAGGTTCAAATCTTCATGTTCACTTTTAGAACACTCCCGAAACTGCCCAGGCCATCAGGGGTATGCACATCGGAAAAGCTGCCCAGTGTCTGAAGAGTGCCCCTTGTAGAAGCAATGTGCCATTCATTCTGTTGTTACAATGGTGGACACCGAGTCGGCGGCTTAGAAAGAGTGCCGAGTTTTTGCCGCACGTGCTTAGAAATGCAGAGAGTAATGCTGAGCTTAAGGGTTTACATGTAGGTTCTCTGGTCATCGAGCACATCCTGGTGAACAAAGCCCCAAGATACGGCACAGAACCTGCAGAGTTCATGGGCAGATTAACCCACACATGAGCTCTCCCTGCCACGCGGAGACGGCCCTCCCTGAAAAAGGGCAGGTTGCTCCTGAACCAGAAGAGGACGTGCACAGAAAAACAAGATAACCCAGAAGAAATTGAAAAAACCAAAACTTACGGCCCGGGAGTAAAATCAGCATAAAGTCAATACTAACAACAGTGCAAAAAAGAAAGCAACTATGAATGTCTCTTACTATCTAGGGATACAATTAAAGATAGTTCTCTTATTAAATAAATATTTATGTAGTGTTTCTTTTCAAAAAGTGCCTCATATGGGCTTTTATGTTGCCTTATAGCAACTTTCTAATAAAAGTAATTAATTTAGTTTAATTAAATAAATTTCTTTTTCATTCAGCCTCCCCTTTATGGCCAGAGGCCCAGTTGGTGAAGCGAGGACAGAAATTGCACTGCTGGTTTGTAAAGGAAAGGAGGGTGGAGTGGGATCCTGGGGACTAGTTTGTTTCCAGTTTCACTACTAACTTGTGCAGCCTTGGTCACCTAGGAGACCCTTAGTGTCCCTTTCTCTAAAATGAGGGTTTTGCCAGATTCCGAATTTCCCTTCCAACAGCAATGCAGGTGGGTGTGTGGTCTGGGAGGTCCGCAGGGCAGCATGTGGGAAGGAAAGGCTGAAGGTGGGGAGGGAGAGTGGGCAGGACTCCCTCTTCATTATAAATTTTGTACTTAGCTCTGCACTGGCAGAAAGTTACATGTTCTTGTAGGAAGGGAGGGGTGTATGTATGTGTGTGTGTATGTAGGATGCTCCTGCGTTCTTTCTCACCACGGAGAGACCAACAGCTAGGACTGACATTTCCAGATGTGTGTGTGTGTGTGTGTACGTGTGTACCCCTTCACTGGAATCTCACTGGACAAAGAAGAATGCCACATTCTGCTTGGTAAATATGAAAGGAGACTAGAATTATACAGAAGTGAATTATGGTTCTAATTAATTTAGGCCACTTAATTAGCAAGTATGACTGAGGCAGCCTGCCTGCTTTAGGGGATTGAAGGTATCACTAGGTTTTATTTTAGAATGTCACTTCTTCACTGAGCGAAAGCCTAGCTTTTCCAGCTGGTGACTGTAAGCATACTCTTCTAGGTCCGGAAAATATCAGTGCATGTAAATTCCTATTAATGCAATGATAACCACAATTTTGTGAGCCTCAAGATGAACAGTATTATCTCTTGGAGAGGAACATTGCACGGAAAAAAATTCAAAGAGAGGTTGAGAAAAAGGATTAAAAAAAAGAAGGTAGGCTTTAAAGGAGAAAATATACTTGCGTCATTTAAATTCGGTAGATTAGAATAGAACTAATTCTGGAAAGAGCCTTGCCCGGTAGATTTCTCTGTAGCTTCACCCTCTAGTGATGGCCACTGGGCAGAAAGCTTTGGGGCGGGTATCCTTTCAGGTCTGTGGTGTTGAGGTACATCTTGCGAAGGTACCAGGGACAGTGGAGGTTTAGCAAGGCGTGGCACCTTGCAGGGGCCGCCATCCAGCTGGGTTGCTTCGGGGGAGTTCCTTTGGGACTCAGTTTCCATGTCAGCAAAATGCTGCCGTTTAGGACAAATGACCTCTAAATTCCAAAGTGCTAAAATTTTAAGAATATTTTCCTCTAAAAAGAGCAAGTGGTGAAGAAAAAAAAAAGAATACTTGTCTCTCTACCTCCGCTCCTCACCCCACTCTTAAACAGAGACCCATTGAAGAATCTGCTGTGAATTAACTGACTCATTTGATTTATGCACTTTCCTCTTCCTCCATGTGAGATAAATCAGAGCCAGCCCGTTAGGCCTTATGGAAGTGGATTCTTATGTTTAGGTATAACACAAAGGAAATAACCCTTAATGTGAGCTGGTATGCAGCAAACTTGTTCCATACCATTTTGGGAGCGTGTGCTCTTACTTCACTTCTGGGGAATGTAGAACATTCTCAATGAAAGCCTCAGTGAAATGTTATTTATTTATATTTTCAAGTTTAAAGTTCATTTCTTCTTCTTTTTTGCTCTTGCTCCATGATGAGCATTTCATTTGGAACTGGTTTATTGGACATTCTCTACTTAGTGTAGCATATACATGAATTGTTTATTTTTCTCCAATTGATTCTTTTAAAAGTACTCTTTGCCACATCTTGGGCAGAGTGTATTACCTTCTGGCTACTTTTGGTTATGGAGGGTCTAATCCAGTTTAAAATGTGACTCTCAAACTCATTTATATCCATCTTCTTCCTTACCCCAGCACAGGTGCCTGACCTGGCTTTTGGGGGTTGAAGGTAGAGGTTTATCTCTCTGTTACACTTCCCCTTGAAGGGAAATTCGGGTTCTATTTCCTTAAATTTTGGTTCAGGGGTGAGAGATGAGATGGGGGAAGCAAAGGTCTTCTACCCACACCCTGGTACCTGCTTGTGTGTCGGTGGTGGTGAGTGATCAGGGCTCTCTCCGGTCCCATCTTCTGCAGATGTTTAGTTTGACCTTGGCCTCCTCTGTCACAAGGGCTCTTCAAGCAGGACTCACCTCTCTCTTTGCATCCCCACTCGTTGTCCATTCCTAATTTCCTCTGGCAGAGACATGGCTTCCTTTACCTTGAGGACACTTCCGCAACTGTCTGGGCCCTGCCCCTTTCTCTCATCTCTACGTTTCTTCCCACTGAGCTGGCAGACTGCTGTGGCCTGCGGAGGCTGGGCCGGAGTGTGAAGTTGTCCTCTTCTCTTCCCACATCTGTACACTGCAGTCTCTTTCCACAGTTATGGGGGCTGCTCCCATAAACATCTGCTGTAAGAAATCTCTGAATCAGTTTTTTTTTGTAGCTCTTCCCTCTGCTTGTCTCTGGGGTGAGGCCATCTCTGCCAATCCAGGCACCTCTCTGAACAGGTAATAGGGGCTCAGGTAATGGGATTTTGAATGGATGGAATCCCACCTCCCCTTACCCCTGACCGTTCTACTTAACCCTTGTAGAGCCACTGCAGGCTGGTCCTTGTCCATTAACATTTGGCTTGGGTGACTTCATTTCCCCAAAGGTACTGGTGTTGGTGTTCTTTGTTGTGCTTGCTTCTTGCAAGGTTATGTAGCTGGATTTGATCAGAACCAAGCAACATGCTAGATTTATGAAAATCCATGTTGAGATGTCTCTGCCTCTCTTCCCCATTGGGAAGCTAATTTGATGGGGGGATTTTGCTTTCTGCATTGAGAATATTCAGACTTTGCATGATGCACAGGAAAATAGCGAATTGAAGATCTGGATACCGGGAAGCTCCGGTGTATGAGAAGTAACACGTTCAGTCTTTGAAGCTTTGGTTTTAGTTGTCTGAGACAAGCCTATTGTGTTCAGGGAGAGTCTTGGCTGGCCTTTGCCATCGACTCTTGAATTTTTTCTCTTAAACCTGTGGCCACTGGGAGTCCAGCTAAGCAGAAAGATCCTTAATGATTTTATTCCTTTATGCTTGAAAATACCAATTTTATAATTAACTAAATTAGAAAAATGTCTAATAAATAGTCAAGTTTTTTTTTTTCAGATTTGCAGACTTCTCATGTTTTAAGTGGTTACTTATGACAATTATTTCTCATTAGCCCCATGTTACACATTTAGGCCTTTGTTCTTTGAGCTGCATCCCTATAATTATAATTAATTTTCTTCTGCTCCCTCATTTCCCCAGTTGTCTTCTCCTCGTCTGTGCCTAAATTGTACACAGACTGATGGGCAGATGAAATTCCGTGAGTAGACTTAGGGCTCTAGCGGGATAACATAATTGCTTAACATAGTTATACAAAAGATCCAGATTTCTTGGACCACAGTAATAATTATTAGTGACTGCATTTGTAATCAGAAAAGCCTCCTGTCTCCCATCTCTCAAAACAAAGATTGAAAGCTCTTGTTTGTCCCTTGATGCTGTGTTAATGAAAATTCATCCCGATAGACCTGTGATAGTTTATTATATTTTCTTAGGGCTCATTCCTTTCAGCAAGTATGTTTGTGGTTATTACAAGGGCCAGCTGTTGTTTCAAAGGGATATTTAGATTTTCAATTTCAAGCCCATAGCCTGGTGTGTGTTTTCACCCACACCCACAGTTCTAACTCCTGCCTATATGCTGATAAGTCTCAACAGCGTGTCCCTGGCTTAGACCACCCCTCTGCGCTCCACACCCAGAGTCCCATCCTCGTACCTGATGGCTCTTCTGATACCTTTCAGCTCTTCAGAAAAAACCTGTCCAGAGCAGAGATCCCACTTCCCCACCTGTACCAGCTGGTTTGCCAGCCCTATCTCACCCTTTCTCTCTCCCTCTTTGCACCCCAGCTACACCACCAGCCTTTATGTTTTTTGCCCACAAATCTTACTTCTTCTTCACTTAACCAGCTTGTAGCTCATGCTTCAGACCTGAGTGAAGGTCTCTTCTACAGAGAAGCCTTTTCTGATTGCCCATACTAAGCCAGCCCGTTTTATGCTCTGCTCTCTCTGTGTATTGCTGCCTTATTGCATTATTGCTATTGATTTTGTGATAATTTAATTTCTACCCGCCCCCCCCTTCTAATTTCCAGGAGACAAAGACTATTGTGACTTTTATCTCTAGTACAAAGTAGAGCGCATTCTATATGATAAATAGGTGCTCAGTAAAATAGTGCCGAATGACTTTACTTATTTTATTTAATAGGGGAGCTAACCATTTCCTGTTTTACTATTTTGGCACTCTGTTATGTTTGGCTTTTAATCTCTGTGCCGTGGAATGCATCATTTCTCTGGCTGCAAACCCTTTTCTTTCCTTGAACAAAAGAATGCTCATAAACCACTCCTTCCAGAGACTGAGAAGGAAAAGACAGTAGCTGCTGAGATTCCCAGTGTGCTTTAGAAAAGATTATTACAACTGTATAGTGCCTTGAGATGGAAAAGGACAAACCCATTTCTTTAACAGGATTTTTGAGACTTTTGGAATTCATTTAATGCTTTCCAGAATTTTCATGTTGGTTATCTCTGCATTTATTTTATTTAACTCTGAAAAGGGAGGTTTTGCTCAAAAGATAGCACTATTAGTAAAAGCTGTCTAATTGCAGTGTTTTGCATGCTATTAAAATTCTCTGCTGTTTGTGTCTGGAAATCTCATCACTGAAGTGTTGTCTAGGGGTTAATATTTACCCCAGAGAGTGTAAAATAAACCTGCAACAACAAAAGCACCAGTTCTCTCAGTAAGAGAGGAGGGAAGGAGGCCTGGAGACACATGAGGAGAATAAGCAAACAGCATATGGCTGCCTTAAAAGTTAAGAACATGCACTTTTATTTCAGATTTACACATGAGGAAAATGGTCAGCATCTAGGCCTTTCATCTAAGAATCTCGAGGTAGCAAAGTTACCCAGGAAAAACACCATCCTGATAGGATAAATGCAGAAACTGTGAAGATGCTTCTGATTCAGTGTCGTTTCCCCATGTTCACCTTTCGGTCAGAATAGATGACATGACGGTGTTATGTCATCTATTTCAGAATTTCTTGTATTTAAATGTAGAAGATGGTGACTTTGCCCAATTAAAAGGAGGGACAGTGGACATATTTATTATTTAGTGTTTTATTTTCACTCATTGACGACTTGAACATCAATGCATATTCGCAAATAACCAACCATTCTTTGAAATTACATCAGTGTCAGAATTTCAAGATATTGTGCTTTTAAGCTAGCAGAAGCTTATTATCTTCCGACGTGGAGACTTGTAACTAATTAACTCTTTAAGCCAATTGTTCCCAGCCTCGGCTACACAATGGAATCACTTGAGGAGCTATATATGACAGTTGTGTGGGTCCTAGCCCAGAAGTTTGGCCCTGATTTAATTGGCCTGAAGTGTAGCCAGGGCCTGGAGGAATTTTTAGAACTCCCCTGGTGATTCTGGTGGGTTGAAAACCTCAGACTTAAGGTGACAAATGCATATTTTCTCATTGGAACTGTAGAATTTATAAATTTGATAATGATTATATTCTGTAATGACAGCCCATTTTATACTAATCTTGTAAGAATGGGAAAAGGGGCATCTAACAAGAATGATATGATCACACATTGTGTGTTAGAATAGAGAAGAAACAGGAAATGTAGAAGAGTCATTTATGCCTGGGATTTTATGGAGACTGATTTTCTTTGAAAAAATTTTTCTCACTTTATTTTTTCTGATGATAGCAACCCAAGCTCACTGTGGAAAGTTGGAGAGTACAGCCCTGGCTGGTGTGGCTCAGTGGATTGAGCGTGAACCTGGGAACCAGAGGGTTGCCGGTTCGGTTCCCAGTGAGGGCACATGCCTGGGTTGCGGGCCAGGTCCCCGGTTTGGGGTGCGTGAGAGGCAACCACACACTGATGTTTCTCTCCCTCTCTTTCTCCTTCCCTTCCCCTCTCTCTAAATAATAAATAAATAAAATCTTAAAAAAAAAAAAAAGAAAGTTGGAGAGTACAGACAAAATAAAGAAACAAAATCTACAATCTCAACATTTTTTAAGACTACACTTAAAATGATTTAAAAACTGAAGACCAGTGATTTCTCAACTCTGGTTATACATTAGAATGTGCTGGAGCGCTTAAAAATACAGATAGCTGGGCTCTATCCAAGGCCAGTTAAATCATATCTCGGAGCTGAGACCCAGCTGTCTTTGTTCATTCACTCATTCACTCACTCATTCATTCATTCCTTCTCTCTCTATATTTATGTAGGTTTATATAAGATGATTTTGATGCAGTAGGAAGTGTGAGAATCACTGGACTAAAGTTGTTGAGTGACTGAAATATTGATCTGATCAGTAAACTAAATCAGGTTATTGGTTTACTGATTTAACACAGAATGTGTTTGCTAGTTTGGGCAAAACTGATCACATGAAAATTGTGATGGGCAAGTAACATGTTCACCTTCGTGTAGTTATTTTTTTCTTTTCTGACATATTTATTTCATATTCCTTTTAATATCATTCTTTCATAGTGTCTTTAAAATGGGATTTGTCTTAACTTTGAGCATTGACTGACTTCACAATGTTATCTATGGCCTCCTGCTGGTAATCAAAAATACTTTGGGAAGGTCCTTAACAACAGGCAACAAAGAATGTATTAATAGTGCTTGGTTTTGATTAATTCACATTGAGGATGACAACGTTCACAGCAGGATAATTAAAAAATTGGTACAGAAATAAATACGAAACACAGAAATTGGCAGAACAGTACTTGGCGTGCATCACATGCAACCTTGAGCATTATTAGAATTGTTTGTTTATCCACTTTGGAAAATTAAGGGGTACCTACAGACTTAGAGAGGCACCCACATTTTATCGTGGAAGGCAAGCCTTGTCAGCCCCCATGGACACCTGTTCTACCTGCATCAACTCTGCACGGGAGAAAACTGATGTACGGGGTCCCTGTGTTAGAAGTTTCAGAATTGTGAAGGAGAAATCTTGTCTTCTCAGGCCACCCTTGTTTTACATTATACCTCCTTCTCTGCACACAGGGCCAGATTGGGGGGGGGACGACACAAAGGGATTGGTCATACTTTAAAAACTAGGGTTTTTCCAATATTGTGAAACAATGATGTGTTACAAAAACTTGTATCTTGTAAAGCAGCTGAAGGAGTGGGTTTGAAGGTTTTAAAAGAGCTTCCAGTGCTGGCTGGTGTGGCTCAGTGAACTGAGCATCAGCCTGCGAACTGAAATGTTGCTGGTTCGATTCCCAGTCAGGGCACATGCCCAGGTTGTGGGCCCTGGGTTTTGGGCTAGGTCCCCAGCTGGGGGCATGTGAGAGGCAACCAACTGATGCATCCCTCACACATAACTCTTTCAAATACATATTTGAAAAGGGCTTAAAGTTCAGCCAGATATTGAACTTTACAAGTAGAGTGATATAATCCATGTAGCATTTAGATCTAGTAGTAATTTTACTATCTGGTGAAGTGTTGATTCCATGACTCCAAAAAACATTTAGAACATTTTTCATCTGCAGGGATTAAGCTTGTAAAGCTGCTGCTCTGTAAAACCACAGATGAATAGCCTTTGGTTGTAGAAGGTTTTAAGGTGATCCCTCTTTGCATCTACTAGAAAATAGCATGTCCAGATCCTTGAGAATTATGTCGTTCAGTGTTAGGACGGCGGCTGTTTTTCAAGGACAAACACCTTTCGTCTCATCATCTCAGCTTGCAGCCTGTGTTTGAGGCCGTCTTCAGAGATGCATGCCTGGTTCAGCCCCTGGGAGCTCATCTGGGAAACATTCTCATATGCCTCCTATTTTGATCTCTAATTATATTTTTGATGCCCTATCCCTTGCCATTTCTCCTAAATTATAAAAATCAGTGCAGGGGTTTAATA
>VMDR010004099.1:0-63865 GCA_007922815.1 Macrotus californicus | reverse complement strand
ATTTTATACAGGGTGGCAAAAAGTCTCAAAGTAAAAAGGTTTAACAGCAAGAATTCATTATTTGAAAGTAACTTTAGTCATCTGTTTATAATGACAACTCAGCTACACTTAATAAATAATAATATACCACCCTTTTCCCTGGCCCACTGAAAGTGTCATCGATGAAGAATATTCCTATTGGAATATTTGCAGATACAAGATAAACACCTGGTATCTCATAAATTGCCACTCACCCTTAAGCTTGTGAAAATAATAAAAATTACTTGAAAAGGCAAAAATTAAATTGAAGATTTTTAAACAGTAAGATTCTTCTCCTAATGAACAGAAAAGCAACTTTATAGTGACCCCCTAGAAGGTATAAAATTGTCAGATTACATAAACTCTTTTTTTTAAGGAAGAGGAACTGAAGTACTGATAACATATACAGAAAAACTACATAAAGTAAAAGCAGGTTTGAAACTAACTAAGAACTGATCACTACTACAAGGCTAACACCCTCCCCTGCCATAAATAGGAGAATCCTTAGATAAATAAAATGTATTAAAACCAAGACAAAAATATACCATCATCCAATGCAGGTATTTGTTGACATATGAAATGTTTTAATATTAGCTACAATGTAAAATTACACAGAATGAATTATCCATTCTAAAACACATGTGAGACAGACTCACCTAAGAAATTAACCCATGGGACATTTAAGGATACACAAAGCTTTTTAAAGTATACTTTTAAACGATTTAAGTAATTTGTTAAGATATAATAGATATAATATTGTACTTGAAATTGACAAAACAAAAATTGTGGAGCCAATCATTCTACATACTGAAATGGTCACTGTAAGGAATTCTAACTTTAGGAGACAAGTATCATACCTTAATGTTCTCATAATTTGGTTAATACTTTCATCAGATTCAAGCCAACCATAAACACTTCTAACTTTATATCTAAAGTGAATGCTTTATAGTTTATTTTCAGAACCTTTCCAAATTACATCCATAAGCTCCTTCAACTTCTGGCCATGACACAGAGATATAGGTATGTATCTCCAGTGCGTCACTACCTGCCAACTACGGTGCCTGTGAACAAGAAACACAAGCAGTCGCCACTTTTTGCTGCATCCCTTCAGAAACGGCATTGCCGCTGCTCCTTCACCTGCTGTTTTCACCACCATCTTGCACAGCGGACTCTACGTCTTAGGCAGAATCATATTTAGACAACCCTCAAGGAACACATTTCATTTAGAAAAAAAGACCACCTAAAACAGCCAATCCAGATTTGAAGAGATGAAGTTCATACTGTATTGTTGGTGGACTTGACAGCTGTCTACACCTGGGGTCCATAAAATGCATGCCAAACCCAACTTACCCCTATTTTTACATATAAGGTTTTAATGGAACACAGTCACACTCATTCACTTACTTATTGTCTATGGGAGAGCAGAACTGAATTGTTGAGACAAAGGCAATGTGGTCCATAAAATCTGAAATATTTACTAACTGACTCTCTACAGAAAAAAATAGGTTTGTCAACCCCTCCTCTGCACAATGAGACAGCAGAGGAGAAACAAGACCTTGCTAAGGACCACCTCCAAAGGACAGGAACTGGGCTGCTGCTAGCCAAGGTACGGGCTTTGCAGTTCATCCTCTGGTGCTAGAACACACAACTGCACACCCTCGAAGCTCTTTAGCCTTCCCATGTCAATCCCAAAGTTGCCAAAGCAAAGCACACAGGAGATTACCACTCCCTACTACAAGAGGCCACCTTTCCCACTGTCGTTACTAGTAATCATGTTAACCCATGGTTAAAACCCATGTTAAAACATGGTTTCACCTGCACAAAGAGTTGTGGAAAGTAAGGGCACAGAGGACAGGCAGCCATATGGTATATGCTGCAGTCTCTGTATCCTCATCCTAGATCAGCGCCTTGTTTAACTCTCTCCTCCCCAGAGGGTTCTACCTTCTGAATTATCGCTTGTAAGAGGCCAAAGAAGCTCCTAGGAAAGTAGGGAATTCAAACTAAGCAACACAAAAGTGGGGATATGTGGACGCCCTACCTCACAATCCTTAACCCTTGCGAGAGTCGACACTAAATGCCAGCCACACTAGCTGCAGGTTTCATCACAAGAAAAAAAAAATAGAAAAAGACAGTCTTCCAGTGCCTCCTACCTCAAAGATGTCTGAATTTTCTTTTAAGTGCCAAGTTGCTCCGTGGTGTTTGTATAAAAGGGTTTTTAATAAACGATTTTCGGCAACCCTGTGCCAACACGGGGATATCCCCTTCATTGTGCAGGACACAAAGACACACACCAACTGCTAGCAAGGGAAGCAGCCTCCTCTGCTAGCTATTCTTAGCCCCTGTTCGTCATGTTAAAGACCAAACTTAGGAGAACAGTGCTGGGCAAACTTTAAAAACATGAATATGGCGAAAGAAATCTGTCCTTTTATGTATACGTTTCTTAACATTGAAATCCTATATATTCTTTTGACCTTAACCTCGGGGGACCTATATACTCTACAAGTATACCATAGCTGTTTCCAAAATACACAATCTCATGCCCTAAGACTGCACTGGTGGCCCTGTTTTGAGGCTGTTCCTCCCGTTCCAACTTCAACTCTTATCCACTTTTAAAACATTTACCTTCAGGAGAGTTTATCCTTTCTCTGTTCTTACTACAGCTTTGGGAACTTTAACAGATTCCCCTTCCCCCCAAGTAAAAATACCCATTTTTCATTCTCCATCAGCACTCTTGAGAAACCTCAATACTTTGAAAAAGACTGCCAGCTCTCCATTTTCAGCCTATCACTCATTAGTTTAACTAGTTTATTGACCTGAGATCCCATCAATTCCCAACATAATACCCTAAAATTTACGGTCCAAAACAAAGTGCAATGCCCCTTTTCTGAATTACTTTTTATAAGAAACCACTAGCAACACACTAAAATACTGGGTGTTCTTTTTCACCCCCTCGTCTGTGTATCTCTTCAATGACCGTGGTGTGAAACTGCTGGTTCCCTAGAAAAAGAAAATACCAAAGGAATAGTAATGCTTCACGGCCTAAAATACATTTTCTCCTCAGCCATCTAAAACATATTGTTTTCAATTGCTTCTTTGATCTGTAAACATGTATCTACACAAACACAGAGGGACCCTAAGCCTATTCAACAACTTCCCTCTGTATTCCCACCAAGCTAACTTCCTAATTACCCTTGTCTCTTACGCCTTCTCATTCAAAAGTCTTAAACACTTCTTCTCTAGAGAGACCTTCCCAAATTTGGTGCAGACATCCCAATTAGTTCTGCATGGCTCAACACCAGCAGTTCCCTAATGAAAAATGTACAAATATATTAATATCTATAAGGTACCAAACGCAGTGCCTGCTGGCATACAGTGGCAGTAGATAAATTAGTGGTCCATTCCCCCTTTCCTACAATTTTGTGCAATTTGTGATTCACTGCCTTTGTCACCTATAAGTAAAGCATCTGAAAAGTAGAGATCCCAAATACTATATTGTTTCTGTGATAGCCAATTATGCAATAAAACATTACCATGATTTTTAACCAATCTATAGTCAAAGCAGTAAAAACTCTTCAAGTTAGTAAACGACTTGATGGAGAACAATCTACACTCAAACTACAGTTTGTTGGTTTGTCATCCCTTCCTCCCCCCAAAAACAGCCCATGAAAGACTAGACTTTTCTTCTTCCTGTTTCTGTACAACATGGAATATGTGAATTCCTCAAGGTCACAAAGTAAGATAAAAGAACCAGAGACATTTGTTTTTGATTTCACGTCTAGCATTACATCTACTGCTCAATATTTTCATATCAGCACCCATTTAAAATAAATAGAACTTAAAGTTCCTTATAAAAGCATAACACGAACAAGGCATATAAAGAAAAAGCAGGTGGAAAAGTTCCAGCCGAGAGCAAAGTGATCAAAGGAGTGGAGTAAATTAGTCTAAGACAGACAGACAGAGTCAGGGAAGATAATGGTAAAGAGAAATAATAAAAATCTGTAAAACCAGAAAAAAGATGAGCTCCAGCTTGTTCTAGCATTTCCCAAAACCCAAACTCTGGATGTGTTCTGGAATGTTAAAGAGACAACTTTGGGATAAACCTGTAGAACTCATTACTTCAAAAGACTAGAGGTACAGGATGAAACATTGTTTGAGAAAGGTTTAAATGAACTGAATCAAGATCCTGACTGCAGAAATTAGCGTAAGTAACCCCAGGCTTACGTGTCACTCCCACAAAGCTTCTCTCAGCAGTGGCTCCAGAGACAGCAAGACCGCACAGTCAGTCCTCTGTCTGGAGGCTCCGTATTCGCGACACCGTCCCCCTCATGCTTGCTCTCAACCAGGTAAAATCCCACCCTATGCTGAAGCCTTAAGGTCTCTCTCTCTATATATAAACATATGAAATGTTAATTACTTTCCCGCACCTTAATTTGGCACCCTAAGAGGATACCTAAAAGACAAATCAAAGATTTTATAGGTTTCACTTCTAAGATAATAAAAGGGGGAAAAAAATCATTCTTCGAAATACTAAATATCAAAAGCTTTTCATTTGACAGAGAAGAAACCCAAATAAGCAAAGTCTCAAGTCATTCTGCCAAATAAAAAAGTGCTGATGGCAATTAGGACATACGCTACTCAAAAAAAATTTTTTAATTTCATACACTGGGGAAAGTGCGGAATGCTCTCCCCCAATGAAGTTGTGAGTCCTAAGAACTGGGAATTTCCAGAGTAACTGAAGTCTGTGACAGTGTCCTCCTGACACACAGGGATTGCACCCAGGAAGCGAGGAGGCTGAAAAAGAACTGCCGTACGGACAGGTACTGAAATGAAAATCTCCTCCAGGAAGAGAGCACAGAAAAAAAAAAGGTATTTTACTTCCCGGGGCTCAGAGGGTAGGAGGTTTCCACGTGAGAACCCCCCAGCAGGAGCTGCCCAGAAACAGAAGCGACAGCGCAGTTTCGCACCCGAGGTACCAGGAAAAGGTGTGTTCAGCGATGTCCTTTGTGTGCACAAACGCTCCGGCTTCCCCAATTTCCTTTTGTCAATTCCTGGACAGAAAGGTGCAAGTGTCCGCTCCTCTAAGAGAAGCCTGTCAGCCTGAGCACTACACGAAGAAGGGCTAAAAGGCCAGACCCAGGGCTGCCTTCTCCCGCCGCGGGGACTACAGGTACCTCCTCCGGTCCGTGCACTCCCCGCACTCCGGGAAACCACCAGCAAAACTCCAGGAGGGCGCACCGGCGCCTCCCACTCCCCACCCTCGATCCCTCGCCCGGGGCCACTCACACTTTTGAGAAGAGCCGTGGCGCTGGGGAAGGGGGCTGGTCCCTTCCTCGGGACTGAGGCTGCTGCCGCTGCGGGAGGCTCGACCCGCGCGCTGCGGAGGAAGAAGCCGGGCTCGGGTCGCTCCACCAGGCGGCCACCGGGTCTCTTCCGCGCTGCGAGAGCAGAGGCGTCGGCGGCCCGCTTACCTCCTGTTTGCCTCTTCCTGGGTCTCTTCGGGCTGTCTTCTGCCCGTCCTGGGCCACTTCTCCCGGGACGGTCACGTTCGGGAGGCTCCGGATTTTGTTTTTATAGTTTCCTCTGGGCGGAGGCAGCGGCCGGCCCCCCGGGTGCCCCCGGCCCCGCCGCCCTCGGGGCTGGGGCGGGGGAGGGGGCCCTAAGAACTCCTCTCGGAGTCCTGCCGAGGAGCCGGGGGGCCGGCGACTGGCCGAGGGCGAAGACCCCCGAGGGGGCAAAGGGGAGGGGGAAGGTCAGGAAAGGACCGCGGCGCCGGTCCTGCTCTCCCCGCCGCCCCGGCCGCCGCTTCACATCGGGGTCCCCGCCCCCCGGCCGGGGGTGGTTGCTGAGCTTGAAGCCCCCACTCATACACTCCGGGGCGAGATGCTAAGGCCCCGGGCAGGTGGCCGAGGCGGCGGCGAGGTGGGGGACCTGGCCGGCTCCGCTCGGCGCCGCCCCCGCTCCCGGCTCCAGCATGTGTCGCTGCGGCTGGGACCCCCTCCCTACACCTTGGGGGTCCCTCGCCACGCGCCCCGGGGCCAGACAGAAGCTCCGGCCCCTTCTCAGCGTCCTCTCACCGCGGAGCAGCTGGCTACCCCCGGCCCGAGGTAGCCGCCTCCCTGCCCCCCAGCCGCCGGCTCCGGCTCGGGCTCCGGCGTGTGCAGCCGCTGCTGCCGGCCGGGAAGGTGAGGGGGGGAGAAGAGCGGTGGCCGCCGCTCCCACTGGCCCAGGTGAGGGCGGAGGTCTGGGCGGCAGCCAGTGCACGGGGGCGGGGTCTCTCGGATGCTCCCAGGCTCGCACGCTCTCGGCCGCGGCGGCTGCAGCGCCCGGAGCTCAGATCGCTGTCTCGCTCGCTCTGTGCGGGGCTCTCGCCTCACTCCAGAGAGAGGGGCGGGAGGAAAGCGGCGCGGGCCGATGACGCAGTAACCTAGCAACCGTTCTCCTCCCCCCGCCCTGGCCTTTCCGCTCCGAGGCTTCCTCCGCCGGCCCTTTTTCCCCTTTCCAACCACCGCGCCCCGGGCGACTCCGGCGCGCTCTGATGACGCGCAAAGGAAGAGGAAGTCGGGGCTCCGCGAGCGGGTGGGTGCGCCTCGGGCAGCGGGACTCGCGGCCGCTGCCGCCGCTTGGGCGGCCGCGTCAGAACTGAAGAGAGGAAGGGGAGGAGCCGAGTGGAGCCGAAGCGGCCGCCTGATCTTACCCCCGACTCGAGGGCAGCGGAGAGGGCTTCATCTTTTGTGGTTTCCTTCGGGGCAGGTGGTGACTGCTCCTCTGGGAGCCGGGAGGAGGCCCAGGCCGCGCGGCCATGCTTGGGTGCGCACCACCTGAAGGTGAGGCATTTGGCCCCAAACGAGCCTTTGGAAGCTGTGCTGAGCGAGAAGTTGCCCTACAACCTGATCCCCTCGCTGCCCCTGTTTCGGGAAGTGAGCCCCCCACCCTTCCCGTGGTGTGGGGCGAGACCGGGCGCCGGATAACGTGTCATCGGCGCCGGGAGCGTTTAGTGTGTGAATGAATGAATGCGTGCGTGCGTGCGTGACCACTCGCCGAACGGAGAGGCGCGGGTGAAGCGCTACGCTCGGTAAACTGCGGAGCGTTGCGAAGATGAGAGCTGTAATGCATCCCTTTTCCGCCTGCCCCCAAAAGGAAACGGGGTGCAGCTGGAGCGTCGAGTCACAACCTGAGTTGCACTCGTGAAAAAGGAGGTGAATTGCCCGGGCGAGGGAAGAGAGCCATCCTCCCGGAGATTGTGGGAGGATTTTTGACAGTTTTGCAGGCGGAGAAGTTCATTGTACCTCGCTTTCGGTAATCGTGCATCCTCGTGGTTTGAAGCTTCGGAGAACCGGCCTTGACCAAGAAATTGTGGCCTGTATTTCAGATCTGACTCAAAGGCTGTTTCTTTCCAAAATGAGTATTGTGACCCGTGTGCAGCTTTCCATACAGGTGTTATCCTGGAAAGTAAGTTCAAGTAGAAACTCATGAGGTCGAACGTGTAGTTCTCTAGGAAAAGAAGTTTTAAGGGAAAAGGACCAGACTCCTCAAACTGGAGCTGTCCTGGTGCATAGGGTGAGAATGAGACAAAAGCAGCAGCAACAGTGAGAGGAAGCAGGTGCACCTCCACTGGAAGGGGCAGTAGTGGATTTTACAAGTCTTTGCACCTCGGGATAAAGAGCGAGCTTTAATAGGCAGACTGGGGAAGCCAGCCCGGGGTTTCGGCCACTACCGCCACCACCATGTGCGCACAGTAGACCAGGGGAACTTTAACGGGATAAATCCAAAGGTTCATTTTCATTAAAATGCCGGAGAAAAAGGTGCTGGGAGGGGGTGCGGGATGTTGCAGAAGCAAAAAGAGACTCACTAAGTAGCACCTGCCCATCTGCCCCGATCCTAAATTCCAAGAGCCATACTAACTGCTCAACGTATGCTCCCCTGGATTTTGACTGCCTTTTCACAATCTGCCATGTCCATGTTCTTCCCAGTAAGACTCACGGGGAATCAGATCAAGTGATACTCCCAAATGGCTACAAAACAGCTCTTACTGGTTTTGCCTGTGTTCCTTATTTCCTGATAGAAGCTGAAGGAATAAAAACCACAGATTTAGGAGACTGCGTGAAGCTGAGCACCTCAGATTTTAGGTTCTGTGGGTTTTGGATAAAAAGTGTGAACACCAGAGCTCTGCACCCCAGCAGAGGATGGCTCAGAGGAAGGGTGTCCTGGCAGGGGATTTTCAGCCGCCTGAGCGGTGGCCCCACCTTAGAGCCTTAGTGCTGAAGAGCTCCCAGGAGAGCCCTCCACCAGCTCTGCCACCCACATAAGAAGGAACAGCTGCACTAAACTTACTGGGCAAGATCCACCCACCTCAGCACTCAGCCTAATAACTGGAGGAAACAGCTGGAACTGGTGCCTGGAGAAGAGGAAGTTCATGTCCAACTTGGTCTGAACTCTTTTTTAGTCCATTTATTTATCCAGAGGAGAAAACAGCTAGTTCGTTCAAAATTCAAAAAACTTTGAAGTTTTAGGTAGCAGATTTTTCCCTGGTTCATCAATTTGTTTCTGATCAAGATCTGCATACTGTGTTAAAGTATAACAAAGGGATATCTGTATAGGCCTCTTCTAAACTCAAAAGTGAGCTCTTATGGGAAACTACTCTGTTTTATTATTCCACGTCAGTGATTTTTACTATCAGAGATTTCGTAAGCTAAATTATCTGACAGAATTTCTTCAAATGCCATCTACAGTATTCAATTGCTTTTAGAATTTTTATTGTGAAATGTACATTAAAATACATTAAAGTAGTTATTCGGTATAAGGAGTAATTATAAGAGAAACCTCCATGAGACCAACTAGGTCAAGAAATGAAATATTGGCCCTGGCTGATGTGGCTCAGTGGATTGAGCCACAGCCTGCAAACCACATGGTCACTGGTTCAATTCCCAGTCAGGGCACATGCCTGGGTTGTAGGCCAGGTGCCCAGTAGGGGGCTCATGAGAGGCAACCGCACATTGATGTTTCTCTCCCTCTCTTTCTTTCTCCCTCCCTTCCCCTCTAAAAATAAAGTAAATAAAATCTTTTTTTTTTAATGAAATACTGCCAGTACCCTAGAATTCCCCCCTGCTGACTTTCCTGAACACAACTCTTACCCTCTTTTTTGAAGATAATCATTCTATCTTTTGTAATAATTATTTCCTTGCTTTATGGTTTTATCACAAGCATGCAACCCTAAACAATATTTTATTTAGTTCTGCCCTTTCTTTTGAACTTTATTAAATGGAACAACATAATATGTAAGTTATTATACTTACTGCTTTTGCTCAACATTGTAATCTATGCTATTTGGGTTGTTCATAAAGCTTCAGTTTGTTCTCTTTTTTTTTTTTTAACATCAATGTGTGGTTGACTCTCTCACATCCCCCACCTGGGGACTGGCCCGCAACCCAGGCATGTGCCCTGACTGGGAATCGAACCGGGACTTTTGGTCCACAAGCTAGCACTCAATCCACTGAGCCACAGCAGCCAGGGCTAGTTTGTTCATTTTAATTGCTGAATATTACAGTGTTCCATTGTAGCATATGCCATAATTTATTTAGCCATTTTATTGTTAATGGATATCTGAGTTTCTAGTTTGGAACTGTTATAAATGCTGCTGTCAACATTCTTCATGTATGTATTCCATCACGTCTATATCATTTTCTATATGGTATATACTGGGAAGCGGACATGTATATCATAAACTTGAATAAATAACACCAACCTGTTTCTAAAGTGTTACAATCCTACCAGCCCTGTACCAGTCCCATCGCTGCACATCCTCAACCACACTCGGTATTGGTAGGTCTTTCCAGTTTTGGCCCGCGTGGTGGGTGTCCTGTATTCTGTTGTGGTTTCAGCCTGCATTCCCCTGATCACTGGTGCTGTCGAGGACCTTTTCATACATCAGCTAGCCATTTGCATTTCTCTTGTGAAGTGTGTTATCTTTTTCAGGCCTAATCTCTGAGATGCCTGATGTGGTGTCATTTGTTATGACTTAGCTTCCTTGCGTCTGTGTAACTAAACCCTGTTCTTTGTTGCTTTGTATTTCATAGGGAACTATGTAACAAATTGTTCCCCACGTGCAGATGTTTTTTTTCATTTCCCAGTTTCATTCATTATATGAAGTCACAATGGCTTTTTGTTTTCTTCCTAAGGTTCCTGCTAAAATATATAGTTTGGGGTTTTATTTTTAAATTTCACTCATTAATATCAAATAATAACATGCATGTTACTACCTGGCAGACTGTCCAAACATATTATTTGATTGTTTTTATTATTTTCTTATTGGTCAATTCTCTGTTTAGAGTCAGTGATATTTTAAAACTGGAGGAAGATAACACCTGAGAAATTAAGTGACTTACCCACATAACAAGTAAATAGGAAGAACAAGGCAATAGGAAGCCTGGACTCCACCCCCAGGTCTTCAGCTAGAGGGTGCCTGCGTTTATACCACACCGATTCTCAGTCTTCTGGAGCAGTAAGGTAAATTAACTCCCATGGTCTACAGAATATTGTTCATTTCCACATGGCAAGCTTCTTATTCTACACCATTGGATAAGGTTATGTTAAGCCTAACCATTTTAGGATCAGATTAAGGTTGATATTAAATAAATAAATAGACACAATTTTTAAAGGTTAATATAATTGACAATGCTAAAAGGGATTACATGGAAATTTGCTTTAAAAACAAGGTTGGGGGTACTGGGGGGTGGAGGAATTGAACAAAAAAAGAAAGAACTCACGGACACCGACAACAGTGTGGTGATTGTGGGGGGAGGGGCTGGGTAGAGGTGGAAGAGGCTATGAAGGATAAATGGTGTTGGAAAAAAGTAAAATAAGGTTTCTTCACTCTGCCCTTTATCCCTTATAGCCTCTTTGTCACTAAGGCCCATTGCCTCTACAAAGCACTACCATACTTCCTCAATATCTGAGAAAAGAGTTACAAAAAAAGGTAGTGGTAAACAGTGTCAAATGATCGAGAAAGGCCCCTGATGGTGATCAGCTCCCTAATGATTTCATCATGTGGTTAAAAATGTTGGAGGGTATCAGAACTTAACATTTTTAAATATAAAGACACATCAACCTGGAAAATTTACCAATTGTCTGATGAGCTTGCCCCTGTGTTATCTTTATTCTCTGGGTCTGCAAACATACTGATTCTAAAAGTAAATGATAGATGATGACTAATTCTAATAGAAAATAAATAACATAACTTTGAGGCACTTGAAATCTTTGATAATTTAGAGTTTCAGAAGAATCCTTTGTTTGGTTTTGTCATCAATAGCATTTCCATCTAATAAAATCTAGCTATTTTAAATTAAATATTGATTCAAAACAGCCTTAAATAACTGCATTAAAATGTTAAGGTAGGCTTAGATGTAACAACTCTGAAGAGCAAAGGCTTTACAGTATTCTGGCTTGAAATTTAAAGTTGAGTTAATTGAACTAAAAATAGGGAGTTGCCAAAGGTACTAAATACATAAATGTTAGTTGTATATTTTTTGTGTTAACTTCCAAAAAGCAATGATCTATAGAAACCGTAAAAGTGTTAGGCTATCTATTATAAACAGAATTTTCACATTCACTTCACCATTCAGTGAACAAAAACTTAACCACCTGCTATTTCTTGGCACTCAGCTAAGGGCTTGCTGGACATTCAGTGATGAAAAGAAACACCTTAGCTTCATGGAGCTTAGAGTCTAGTGCCTGGCGCATGCCACGCTTGACGCTTCACACCACTTACTGTCGTCTAAAACTGTTTGAATACATCTGATGATAGAGGCAATGGATAAATGAGTGACGGCTTTTATTCTCTTGATAAGCAAATAAATGACAATATGCTACACACCTTTGATCTTTCTGTCATTTGTCAGATTGTTGTGATAATTTTGAAAAATTCAGAAACGTTCAAAGAGTGGTATAATGGTGTTCATGCACTTTTCACCAGATTTTGCTACGTTTGCTTTATGTAATTTTTCTGAGCCCTTTGAAACGAAGTTGCAGGCATCGTGATGCTTCACTGCCAAGTACTTTAGCAGGTTTAACCTAAGAAAAAGGATGTAACTTATCCCAGCCGTTCATCAGACTTAAGAAAATTAACAAAAATCTTTAAAAATATAATTCATATTTAAATTTTCCTCATTGTCCCAATAATATTACTTTCCATCTTTATTGGTATATAGTTGACTAATAGCATTGTATAAGTTCAAGGTGTACAACATGATGATTTGAAATAGCACAGTGTGAAATGATTACACAATTAGTTTTAATCACTATCACCGCACGTAGTTAACATTGTTTTTTGTTGTTTGTTTTTTAGTGAGGACATTCAAGGCTTACTCTCAGCAAAATTTTTTAAAGATTCATTCATTTTTAGAGAGGGGAAGGGAGGAAGAAAGAAAGGGAGAGAAATTATACTTGAACAACAATCAAATTTTTAAAAAATAAAATTTTATTCATAAAAAAAAGAAACATCAGTGTGTGGTTGCCTCTCTTGCACCCCCTGCTGGGGTCCTGGCCTACAACCCAGGCGTGTGCCCTGAAGGGGAATTGAACCGGCGACCTTTCAGTTCTCAGGCCGGCACTCAATCCACTGAACCATACCAGCCAGGGCCCTCAGCAAATTTTAAGTAGAAATACCAACAATATCAATATTCTTGATAGCTTGTATCACCACCACCCCAACCTGGATCCAGTCAAGGTTCACATATTGTATTCTTCATGCATTTAAATACAAATGTTTTAGAAAAACTGAACAGTGGACTCTCCCAATATTTGAAAGTAATTGCTTTACATTATATTATTTCTCCCTTTTTAAAATGTATTTTAGGTCTGCTAAGAGCATTATGTGTTTTTTAGTTAAGAATGATCTCCCTTTCTTCAGTAGCTTCTTCACTCACCTTTGACATCATTTAATGCAATTTTAGTAGTTAGGGCAGTCACACACTGAGATACTAGGCATTCCATTATTTTCTGAAAGGAACCTATACATTTCCTTAAACACTGCTTCCTTCCACCTTTGCCCACCATGCCCTTTTCCCCAACCAAAACCTAATTTCCTCTTTCCCCCTCCTTGTATTTATCTTCACTTTCCAGGACCCCACTCAAGAACATGTGACTTCACAGTTCATACCTTCTCTTCTCTGCCCATGACCTCTGCTGAGTGCCACCAGAATCTGCACCTGATTCTTCCACCAGAACCTTTTTGCCAGGAGCCCTTTGCACCAGAGCCCACCACCGCTGCCACCTGCCACCCCTGGAGTGTACGTAGCTGAGTCCAAAGGAAGGAAAGGACATAACATTTGTCAAGAACCTAGAATGTGCAGTTATTTTATTTAGTCTTCGCAAATCCCTGCAGAATAGGTATAGATGGCTACGTTCCTCCTTTCTGTTCCCGGACACGGAGGAAGGTGGTATTTCACAGCCTTCCTTGCAGTGAGGCTGGGGCCATGGGATTAGTAGAATGTGGGCAGAAATAGTGAGTCACTCCCAGGCTGGATCCCTAAAGCCTCCCAGGAGATAATCAGCTTGTGATTTCTAACCTGTCAACAATGCTTAGAAGCAAAGATGTTAAGATAATTGGATCACATGCTAGGAGTCCAGATTCCTTAGTTGCTGCTTGAAGGAATGCTACCCGACCTCAATCAGACAGTGACCTAAGCAAACAATAGGGTTGCATTGTGTGAAATTGTTGAGTTTAATACCAAGTTTGCATTTAGAAACAAAGAATAGCAAGTCATTATGTTAGTATTCTAGTCTAGCGGGGTTGGGTCTTACCAGCCTTTGTGATCAGACAGGAGAATGCAATCCCCTTTTGTTCCTGTTTTTTATAGAAACATAAGCTCTGAGTTCCAGTCCAAACTATAAAAGAATTCTTAGAGAAGAGGAAACTAAAACCTTAGGGGCTGACTCATCTGGGAAAAAAGTACCACGTACTGGAACGTCAGCACCCCCCAGGTTTTTGTTTAAGGCTTCCTTTTCAACAAATAGGCTTCCATTTCAGAGATGAAGCTACCCTCGGGTACTCTAGCCTTTCATTCCAGGGTTGACATTTCTTTTAATAACCAAATAAAATGTCAAGACCTACCATCTTATATGTTACCAAAAGTTCAAAGCCAGCTCTCTCCACTGTGGCTGGCAACCTCAAATTTTAATACTTTGCCCCATACTAGACACTCTTATTTCATTTTGTCCACATAAAACTATTTGTTCTATGTAGGGAACTTTTAGGTAGAAAGATAACAAGTTATTATAGTATAAGAACCAACTTACATTAGAGGAAACAACTTTAAATTCAATATTGCTTTCTCTAAAACTGTTGGCCATTTGCCACCTTGTGGAATTTCTCACTGGTTATGTCTTAAGTCTCTTCTTATCATTCTATATTTGCTTCTCAAACCCCCGCCCCCCCATGCTCCTCACAGAGCAATCTCCTTAAACACAAGATTCCTTTTACTCTATTGCTTAATTCAACTCTCTTGGATCTCAACCTTTTACCAAAAAAGCTCATCGAAATTGTTGTGAATAATGTACACAGATGCCAAAATCAGAGAAAGGCCAAGTGGCATAAACAAGCATAGTTTCATTGTTTCTGATAACGAAGAATACACCAGTAGGAAGCCCAAGACTGGCACAGCAGCTCAACAATGCATCAAGCACCCAGGCAGTTTTTCTTTCTTTGCCATCTGTAGATGGATTGCTGCCCATGTCATGCTGACTTATATTACCGAGCCTGTGGCCTGATGAGTCAGAGACAGGCTGCCGTTCCTCAGGAGGCACAGCCACAGTGCAGACTGGAAGGACGAGGAAACGGTGGTGCCTGTTTGAGGAAAAGCTGATTCTCCTCCCAGCATCTCCAGCGCACTTCTGCTCAGGTCTGACTGACAGGGTGGTGCCCTGGGGATGCACCAAGATCTAAAGAAGGCTGAGGAGTATTTAAGCGGGGCATTGTTGCTCAAAGTGAGGTTGGAATTCTGTTCATAAGAATAGTGGGAAAAACAGATAAGGAGTAGGATGTTAGCAGTGTCTGACACATTTTTGTCTTACTGTGTTGTGACTGCTATAAGGAAAAATCACAGACAGGGTGGCTTATGAACAACAGGCATTCATTCTCCACAGGTTTTGGAGGCTGAAGTCTGAGGTCAAAATGCCAGCATGGTCGAGTTCTGGTGAGAGCCCTCTTCTGAGTCAGACTGCTGCCTTTTCATTGTGTCCTCACTTGATGGACAGCAAAAAATAGCAACTCCTTTCTCTAAGAAGGGCGCTAATCCCGGTTGTGAGAGCTCCACCCTCCTGACATCCATCTAACCCTGATGACCTCTCGAAGGCCTCACCTCTTAGACCCATCACATGGTAGGCAGGGCGGAAATAGGATTTCGACATGCGAACATTCAGCCCATGACACCCTCAACGATGTTTTTCCTAAAATGACCATCTACCCAGAGATGAAATGTCACTGTCTAAACCCCAGAAATAGCTACCATTGGGTTTTGTTTTAAATAGCAATTTTCCCCATTGTTTTTCACACAAACAATCAGTAATATGTAGAAGCCTCTTTTTTTTTGCTTCTTGTAGTTTAAAAATTCTAGCAATTTAAATTCAGGAGCATTCTTTAGTAAGCAAATTGTGATCTCCAGATGGTTGGTGTTAGTCTCTTACATCATCATTGCAAAACACATCTTACTAGTGGCATTTTAAGCTCTTTTTTTAGACCCATGTGTAAGAATGATTGAATATCCATTTCCCTCTTAAAGCAAAAATAAGTACTGTTTTTATTTTTAAAACAATCTGAAACAGACAGTTTGCAAGGACAGTGTAAAGAGCTTCTTTTGTCTTGAACTATTTGGAAACAAGTTGCCAACCTCATGGCTCATCACTCCCAGATGCTTAAGGTGAGGCAAGTAGGACATTCTCCCACATAATCACAACACAGCCATCAAAATCAAGAAATTAATATTGGTAGTCTACACTACCTAATCCTGGGGCCCCCATTAAATTTCACAGTTGCCCCAGTAATGTCCTTTATAGCAAAATAAAGGACCCACTTCAGAATGTGTGTTGCCCTGGCAAAGGATTAAAAAGGCATAAAAAGTATAAGAGAACATGAGGTTAAATGACAGCAGAAAAGAGGTGTCCAGGCAATTTCTAGAAGATAGAAAGTAGATGGACAAGGAATGACTAAGACAAAAAGGAAGCTATACGTTAAGATTCTGCAGCAGAGTGAAATCTAAAAGCAAAAGTTGAAATCACTGGTTGCCTCTGAAGGTACAGTGCAGGGTGAAGCAGAAAACAGGCCAAGGATCAGCAGACATCTGAGGAAAGTCTAATGTGAAAGCAAAACACAAAATGAGCCTGGACAAAACTGAGACAATGCAGAAGAAAAATATCAAAGATGATGGTAAAACTGTATTAAAGTGGAGGGCATGGGATAGTGGTACATGTGTGCGTGTATGGGTTGAGATCATCTTAAATTATAATAGAAACATAACAGATGATGTCATGGCTTGAAAAATCATGACCTACCTGTGTCAGCAGGTTATTTACATGCAGATACTAAGGGGGAAACCAAACTGTACCAGGCACTGAGGATTGAATGAGAGGATCAAATGACTTAATGGTATTTTGAAAACTTAAAATAAAGCATAGCTTCCCCGACATCACTCTTTGCTTGCAGCAAATAATTAAGTGGAATTAAGCCAAATGAGAAAGATGGAAAATTTCTAAAAGGGAAAAAAAATGGGATACATGGGCAAAGTTATTTAACAGTAACTGTTATTTCTTAAGCACCTGCTATGTGCCAGGCACCGACTATAAGATTCATGTAAGCGATCTCATTTAGTCATTCCTACTACCCTGCTGGACTGATGCGATCAAAGTCATTTTACTGGTCAGAGACTTATCACTCAGGGACTCAGTCTTCCCTATGGTTGTACAGCCAATAAGTGGCTTGAATTCTGAGCTGTCTGTTGCCAACCCCCAGGACCGACCCATGCTCCCTCCACTGCTCTCTGCTGTGAGTCACAACCAGCACGGAATTGTGGCTAGGCTTTATTTCTTTAAGTCTATTTGTGAAGTATCGAATACATTGAAAATGTATAATAATGTTTTTAGAGAATAACAATAAAAAGAGCACCTGTGTAACTCACCATCTGGCTTTAGAAAGATATTTTAGAAATATTATCAATACCTTAGAAGTCCTGTTATATCCCTCCCTCTGGCCCTATTCTCTTCCCTCTTCCTCCCAGAACCATTATTCTAGTTTTACGTTTACTAATCTGTCTCTCTCTCTCTCTCTCTCTCTCTCACACTCACACTCACTCACACACACACACTTTGCATGTTTAAAAATCTAAATAATCCATGTGTTCTTCTGGGACTCACTTTTCCCCCCAACAATAGATCCCTGAGATTTATTTAGGTTGATGTAAGTGGCCATCATTATATTCCATGACCCCTGACGGCCCAGTGCTGCCAATCTGGGAATCCTATTATTCCCACCAACTCTGGGGCATCTCTTACTATCAACCCTAATCTAGGTGACAAGCAGTTCTGAGCTTCTCAAAATATACTTGCATAGTCCTTATCACTCCAGTGAACGGAATGTCCCTGAGCCCCACCACGGAACATTTTTAGCTGGTAGTTTGTCGGATATTACATAATAAATGCATTCTTGACTCTAACCTGTTGGATTTTTTTTACCCCCTTCCTTTTCTTTCTTCTAAGTAATTCCATTTCATCTCATTGTTGTTTTCAAGTTTCAAGGAACCATCCCTGAAAACTACTACAGTTGAAGGCATTCTACTAGGGTATTGTCTTAAGTCGCTGGATAATGCACCCATATCAATAAACTATCCCCACCCAGCTTGTCATCTGTCTTCCCTAATCCGGCACCTTTAAGATCCAAGCAAACTCTCCCAGTTTCTGCTGGTACACGTTCGCCAGGCTCTGTGGTGCTTTCAGTAAAGAACCCCTTTCTTCACGTAGCAGTATTTCTCTGCTTGGCTCATAATAAGACTTTAAACTTTTGGTCTAGAAGCAGTAAAGAAAGGCAGGGAACGATTTTATAGATAAACATCATATTGCAAGTATCTGCCCTAACTGAGGCCTTTGCACGATCTCTAGGCAACTGGAGACTGGTTTCCTCCAGCAAGAGGAAGAACTGCAGAGAATTCTGGCTCAGGTCGTCTGAGGAATCTGGGGAGTGAAGTCCTCAGTCCCTTGCGCCCAAACATCCCCATCAAGGTCTCATGCCCTTTCACTTCCATGAATTCAGCCTAAGAAATGTTCTGGGCAGTCAATACATACTTCATTTTAGCTCTGCTGTGCTTAAAAGCTGACTTGAGATCTTATGCTTCAACTCAGTCTATATCTGCCTATAGGAGATGAGACTTTAAAAGATGCAATGGAAGATTTCTGGCTTCCTTTCAACCCATGTTCTAAATTAGTGGTTACCTGAGCTGAGCTTGTTATTTTCTTCCCCCACGGCTTCTCTAGCAGGTAACAACAACAGACCAAATTCCAAAATTCTAATAATTACCATTGCCCCCTCCCCATCTTTCAGTTCAAGAGCTTCTACTCTAGACCAATGCATTTCTTAAACCTACAAACCATCCCAATTCACTGCAGGTAAGAAGACTCTGCTCCAGAGAGACTACAGCAGGCCAGAGGCTACCATGGCCTCACTGACCAATAGTATTGGGGTCTTTGTTGTCATCTGACCAGCAAGTGATCCAATTCTTTAATTCCATTCTGAGAGTCTCCTTCCTTGCCTCACTTTTAGGACCTACTGACTCAGGCAGTGTTCCTCTCGAACAGGATTTGAGTGTAAGGGGTATGTTTTAAATGTAAATACCAAGAAGTACTGTTAGAGGATGGACAGGTGAGCCAGAGAGGGAAGGCAACAACACGGAGCACCGTCATGAGCAGGGGACTGCTGAGGACAGCTGGGGCTCATCCCACAGGGAACCTCTGGGGGACAAAGCCCTTCAAAGTCAACCCACCCACAGAGGCAGGGAAACTGGAATGATTGTCCTTCAGCTCCAACATGGCATTGGCTGGGGGCTGTCCCCATGGGGCGGGAAAGGAGGGGGGGCCCAGGCAGCGCTGCCCACATGCAGATAGAGAGAAGAGCCCTCAGGCACAGGAGGGAGTCACAAGTGTTTCCAGTAAGGTCAGTTTATGCGGGATCATTCCAGAAGGTCTAGAAGAAGTGGGCAGGTCACCAATGGCTGTCAGATATTCCTTCCTTGACTACCTGTCTAGAATAACACATACCCCATTCTCACCCCTTCTCCTTCCTTTCTTTTTCTTCACAGTAGTACTTCTACCTGGCATTCCAGCACATTTTTATTTATTTATTTATGTACTTATAGTCTCCTTCCTACACACGCACTAGAATATAGGCCAACTTCAACTGGTTTGTTCACTACTGTGCGTCCCAGACGCAAAACACTACCTAAAACATGGCATGGGTACAATGAGTGTTTTTGAATGAAAGAGTAAATGGAAAAAGGTAATATATGCAATATGGCTTAAAACCAGTCTCAGCGGTTGGGAAACTGGGAAGGAGGTCAGGGTTTTGGAAGAAAGGGCTCATTGAGCAGAGCCCTGAAGGATGAGCACAAGTTTGTTCATGAGAACAAGACAGGCAATTTGTTCCCTTCAAAATCTTTTCTTTCTCGGTTGATCAAGAAGAAAGCCAGTTAATGCAATGAGAAAAATGATTAGAATTTTACAAAACTAGTTTTAAAAAAAAAACTAACGAAATAATCAATTCAAGCAAGGCTTATCAATGGATGTTAAAACTGTTAGGAGAAAGTTAATGGCAGATGAGGTATTCACGTGTTGCTAATGTGAACGCTTTCATTGTTCTCTTGGGTCCCTGTCTGAGGGTCGAATGGCTGGGTCATTGGGCTGGTATGTGTTTAATTCTAGAAATGGTTGACTGTTTTCCAGAATGGTCATACCCTTCTGCATTCCCACAAGCAGTACATGACAGGTGCAGGTGCCCCGCACCCTCCCCAGCCCTTGGATCATCAGTGTTTTTAATCTTACCCATTCTATCACATGTGTAGTGTTATTTCATTGTGGTCTTAATTTGCATTTTAATTTTTATGAAGTCCAATTTCTTGATTTTTTTTCTTTTTTAGGTTATGAGTTTTGCCAAATCCAAGGGTACTATGATTTTATCGGTTTTCTTCTATATAGACTTAGCTCTTACATTTAGGTTTATAATCAAATTTAAGTTAATTTTTCTATAGGACATGAGGTGAAGGTGAAGATTCAGTTGGTGGTTACAAAATATTCATAGGGATGTAAAGTACAGCATAGGAAATATAGTCAATAATGTTGTAATAACTATGTATGGTCCCAGATGGGTACTGAAAATGCCGGGGAAGACACTTTGTAAAGTACATGATTGTCTAACCACTATGCTGTACACCTGAAACTAATACAAAATAATATGGAATGTAAACTGTAATTGAAAAAAAATATTTTTTTAACTTTAAAAAGATTCACTGTTGCTCTTGGTTAAGAGGTATGCTTATTCTAAATCAGGTGTGCGGTGATGAGATGAAACAGAGAGAGGATGTGAGTAAGAGATTTAGAAGGAGGAGGAGGCTTGGCGATTGGTTGTAGCCCAGGTGGCACTGGCTCGTTCCAACGCTGCCTGAAGGAAAGGGCCCGCTCACCCTGTACCCCCTGCAGCACCTCTCCCAGGACCTGGCAAGTCCTGGGCACCCACTCCCCTGACCACACTTTTCTGCTTGTCCCATGTATTGCTTCCCTCATTAAAGGGAGGGGGGTGCCTACAGCCATGATTAAGATGTCTATGGATAGAAGACTAATGAAGAAAAAAATATAACAGGTTTGTAATCAAAAAGGGTACAGACTGTTTCCAAGTCAAAGAACTTTAGGTGCCTTCTGCATGTGAAGATGAACCATAAGGGTAAAAACAACAAGTATTTTCTTGGTTCTCATTTTAAAATTCTCTCTTTTTACTAATAATAAATCATCCTGAATAATCAAAATCATCAGGCCCCTTTTCATTCTTCAGGTAGATGTTTTTTGTCATAAAGAGATGCACATCCTTTCTTTTTGAGAGAGAGAGAGATGTTATTTCACTTATTCATGCATTCATTGGTTGATTCTTGTATGTGCCCTAACTAGAGATCGAACCCACAGCCTTGGTGTATGAGGACGATGCTCTAACCAACTGAGCTAGCCTGCCAGGACCAGATGCACATTCTTGATATAAAATTATATGTTATATAAAGCCCCTTTCCAGATTTTCTTGTCTTTCAGTTATAGACTTCTTTCTTACAGTAGTAGGGGCAAAAAGAATTGTTTGTGAGCATTCATGTTCTTTGTGATTCAATAGCCATTTTAACATTCCTCTTTTGTGGGCCAAAGACTTTAAAATAAAGTCTATGAATGTATTCAGTGACAAATAGCGTATCCCACTCAGTATTACCATTGTGCTCATGTATTAATCAGAGAATTATTCAATTCATTTCTTCAGGCATCATGATATCATCATGTGTAGTCTATTTTCTAATCTGGTTAAAACTGGTTTGCTTCTCAGACTCGTAAATACATGCTATAATGCAGAAAACCTCAAGGTTTAAAGAGGAAAAGAAACCCTAACATAACTTACTGATCTGCTGTACATTTTTATATTCTTAGCAGTGCTGTTTCTACTTGTACATGTAATACTACTCGGTGTGATAATATAGTCTGTTTTTAACATCACTTGGTCTTATCAGAAATAAGTACAAGCAGATTTCAAATGGCTTAAAATAACTACTCCCTGCATAAAAGGATAAATTTTTGCTCCTTAAATTAGGGTAAATTATGCTCCACATTCACTGAAAACTTAAAGCTACTATTATAGTGAAGATTTAGTTCAATCTTAAGAGTGAGCAATAATAAACAACAACAAAACCCCTTAAAATGTGAAATATTTTTTAATGAAATAGAACTGATTTGGGCATGGGAATAGATTTCCTCATTTAGTTAATCCAGTTAAAACTAGCGCATATAAAATGCACCTTGCCCATCTCAGGGGAAGGAACCAGCTAATGACTTAGAGGATGCCTTGAATCTTCATGTGCATCAATATTACTGGTGACTCATAAATTATCTTTTGAAAGTTTAACTATAATTTTAGATTTTATTACTGATTATAGGCAGAAATAAATTTGTATATGCAAGGCATTTGGTAGGGAGGAAGATCCAGAGATGCTCCAGGCTGTCAAAGCAAGCAGAGACCCCTTCTGGGGCAGCTGCCTTTCTCTGGCTTCATCCAACGTTAGAATCAAGAGTCAGAGCAGTGGAAGGGAGACACAACTTGAGGTAGTGAGCACACAATACAATGTACAGCTGATGCACTGCAGAATTGTATCCCTTAAACCTATGTGGTTTTAATTAATTAATATGACCCCAACAAATTCCATTTTTTAAAAAAAGAAAGCAGGATCTGCACTGTGAACCACAGGGCCGTTGCACTTAGGAGAAGGAACTGGTTAGTCAGGAACATGGTAAATAGCTTGTGGGTACATAGGTCTCCTCATAGCTGATGGGTAAGCAAATAATCTCAGAGAAGACCTTCAAAATAATAGGCACAGTACTTGTTGCCTAGGGAAAGCTGCTGTTGCTGGGTACTGAATATACATGACTGTTGGGCTGCTTTGATCAAGGACAGGGATCTTCTTGACTTGTCTACGGCAGTATACCCAGCTCCTATTACTCTGCCTGCACACAGTAGGTAATTAATACAGATTGTTGGTAAATTTTTAAAAGTCAATATAGCCTTAGAAGATTTGACTTTGGGTGGTAAACACACAATACAATATACAGATGATGTATCATAGAATTGTACATTTGAAACCTATATAATTTTATTAACCAATGTCACCCCAATAAATTTAATTAAAAAATAAAATAAAAGCCTATAGCTTTGAAAATACATGGAGGAATCTTAAACGAATATTGCTAAGTGAAAGAAGCCAGTTTGGAAAGGGTATGTACTGCATGGTTCCAAGTGTATGACATTCTGGAGAAGGGAAAACTACAGAGGTGGTAAAAGATCAATGGTTGCCAGGGCCTTGGGGGAAGAAAGGGAGGGAGGGAAGAGTCGGTGGAGCACAGAGGACTTCCAGGGCGGTGGAAACTATTCTATATGATACTGTAATGCTGAATATATGGCATTAGCTATGTGCCAAAATCCATAAGATGCACAAAACAAAGACTAAACCCTAATGTAAACTATGGACTGAAGTTGATAGTAATAGATCAATATTGGCTCATCAATTACAGCAAATGTGTCACACTAATGCAAGACATTAATAAAAAGGAACACAGGGTTGTGTGGGAACTCTGCACTTTCTGCTCATTTTTCTGTGTATTTAAACTGCTCTAAAAAAATAAGATCTATTAATTAAAAAAAAAGTCTATGGGGCACCATTACTACGCTTCAGGAGCTGCAGCTAAAAACCAAGGATCAGCGAGCAAAGATTTTTGAGATCCCACTATCTACAACACACTCATGGACGGCTAAGCAAACCAGATAGCTAGCTATCCAAACAAGTGGCATATGGACCTCGATTTTCAAATAAACTCGAGAAGCACCATGAATTCAATGAATGAAAGGAATTCCCACTCTGAAGCTCTAAGTCTTCTTTTAAGTGATAAAAGACACATACAAATACTAAAAAAAGGGGACAAAAACGTGTAAGAATTTTAGCCCCCGCAAAACCCCACTTATTTAAGTCTTGCCTTCAATTCTGAGACCAACCACAAAAGAAGTGTCTCCTAAAATACAAATTTTAAACAGTTCTATGGGAATAGGAAGTTTCTTCCTTATGCGAATGAATTTTGCTCTCAAAAAGAGAATGAACTAGACAGAGAACAGGTACCTGAACGCTGGCCTACTTGATGGCAGCGAACACTGATCCTACTAGCCTTTGGATATTTTCCAGAAATTTCCAAAGTTTATGCAGTTCCCATCAACAGCTCAACAGGATCTTTAAAACAGAAAAAAAAAACAAAACCCAACCTTGGGAGTTATCCTAATCTTCATCTGAAGGAATGAACAAATGAAAACAACATGAATATTCTAAACAGAAATGAGGTAGAGAGCTGACCATACCAGATACTAAAACATTATAAAGCAACAAGAATTAAAAGTTTGTGGTACTGGTTGGGGATTGAAATGACAAATCTCTTAATGGAGTGGGTTCCAGGGTATGTAACATGCACATTCAGGGCTGTGTCACAGATCAATTGGGGAGGAACAGTTATTCTGTAAATTGTCATGGCTGGAGAGCCAGTCATTGGAGGAAAAATCAATTCACACCTTCACCTCACATCATAAATAAAAAATAAATTTTAGAATATGTAAAGAGAGGAAAAAGAAAAGTCAAGCTTTAGATAATCTAAAAGAAACAAGAATTAAGTCTTTTTCAAGCCTCTGGAAAGGTACGAATTTTCAAGATTGAAAACAATAAAAGAAATAAAAATTTGCCAATATACGAACAACCATATCTTTGAAAGTTAAATACAAAAAGCAAACAGCAAACTAGGAAATACTCACTTATGGAAAGACACTATTACCTTTAAAGAGTTCAGATAAATAGTTATAAAAATAACTAAGATCATACTAAACTCAGCAAAGGGCATGTTCAGAACATTTACAGAAGAGCTACTATAATTAGTTTTTTTTTAATTTATTTATTTTTAGAGAGAGGGAAATGGAAGGAGAAAGAGAGGGAGAGAAACATCAATGTGTGGTTGCCTCTCATGTGCCCTTCACTGGGGACCTGGCCTGCAACTCGGGAAAGTGCCCTAGACCAGGAATCAAACCAGCAACCCTTTGGTTCACAGACTGGCACTCAATCCACTGAGCCACACCAGCCAGGGCAATTAGTTTTAACCAAAAATTTTCACCTGTAGTTGTGATTTTAAAACAAACAGAAAGCCCCATCACTTTCACCTATTAAATTGGCAATATTAAAGAGTTATGATATTATTAATGTGGAGGGGACAGAAAAATATGATGTGCATTTCTAGTGACACAACATTTTAGAGAGTAATAATAAATTTTGATAAAATGTATCAAGAGGAAAAAAGTATCCCATGCCCTTTTATCCAGGGTCCTTATGCTGAAGATGAAGAAAATGCAAGAAAAAGCCATATGCACAAGGATAGTCATAGAATATCATTTATGATTATAAAAGACTGGAAGCAACCAATTATATAACAATAAGGAACTGGCTCAGAACTTGTCAATGGTGGCTTGAACAAAAATTAACGTATGAATGAAACGCATATGGTGGGGTATTATTCAGCAAAAAAAATTAGATCACCACGTAAATCAAATGACTGTGCGGTGCAGCTATTGTTTTGAGTTCTTCCCCTCCTTTGTCCAGCATGCTGACCAGTTTCCTTCTGATAACAACATCCCTTTCCTTTGGAGAATCTTTCCCAACCTCGTGTTATCCTGGGGGCAGACCTCCTCTCGGTTAACTGGTGAGCATATGACTCAGATTGGACTAGCGACAATCCGTTACTGTGTAACATCCCCCTGGGCATGGTAATTGGTCTAAGGAAGAATACTTTTTTTTGCCTGACCAGTTTGAGTCCTTTCACAGATTTTTCCAAAGTGAAAGTAAACAGATGTTCTCTCTTCCTTTTGAATGACCTTGGGCTGTTGGCAGCTGTCCCCCCTGTTGGCTGGGTTGAGAAGTGCAGAAGAGGGTGGAGGCAATGGACGAAAAGAATGAGAAAAGGCAGGCTTGAGGACATGCCCTGGACGCCTGGATATAGCGCTCCCTAAACCTCTCTTCTTCCCACGGACAGGAGCACTCCTGACACGTGGTTTGCGGTGGTTAAGCCAGCGAGAGCTGGGAGTCCGTCCTCGGCCTTTGTCCTCACTCACGCAGAAGGAATTTCCGTGCAGTGTCTTCGGTGACCAGAGTATTCTTAAAAATCTAGATCAGACATCTCACTGCCCTGTTTAAAATCTTGCAGTAGCTTCACATTGCTCTTAGACCAAGAAAAAAAATCTTAACACACACTCACTCTCCTTCCCTGAACTCAGCTCCCGCCATGCTCCTCTTGCTCGGTTGCTCTACCACATTGGCCACCTTCTGTTCCTCAAACAAAGGTCATTCCTGTCCTGGTATCCTGGTCCTTGAACTTGTTGTCTCATGTGCGAGGAATGCTCTGGCTGACCTTCACAAGGCTGCTTCTTTCTTGTCAATCAGGTTCCATTTCAGACAGTGTTTTGTGAGATCTCTCCTGACTACGCACTCTATGTTACTCTCCTGTATTTTCTTCATATTATCTATGTCTATCTAAAATTCTCTTGTTTGCCTTTTGTTTTAGGACAAAGAAAAAATTTAGGAAGAAAACATGTATGTACACTGAGATTCTAGGAAACAATAAGCATACGAGAAAATATATCATATTTACAACACTGGGCTGATGGGGATTGATTATACCTGATTTATTTCATCTTTTAAAAAAATGTTTCATAATTTCTGTAATGCATCATAGGCTTAATTAATTAAGACAGAGATAGAAAAAGTTATACACTCTTCAGAAACCACAAGCTTCCTGTCATTTTTATGAAGAATTTCAGTTACCCCAGTCTTAATTTTTAGAAACTATAATGTCAGATTCTGTCACCAACTAGTCTCAGAAAAATGTCTTGGGTAAAAAAAAGAGGAAAAAATTAAAAGGAGCATTTGGTATGATGGTGCTTCAAATCACAAAGGATAAACTTGTATTAGGCCAGTGTTTAAACTGCTGGAGCACAAAATATAACTGTGATGGGTTTTCTGTGCATACACATATGCTCACATCGAGACATACAAAGATCAGACACAACAAAAAGTTCTTAGAATCATTTGTCCCAGTGCCACAGCCAAGCACATAATGGAAAGAATCCATTATTTATTATCTGCAACATGACAGTAGTTAATTATGAATAAAAAGGCTAAGACCTAGTAATTCTACAATTTTGATATTTAATGTAGTATTGACAATTTTTAAACATTTAACACTTTATGAAAATATCCCCAAAGCCTAACGTGATCACATCTGTGTCTTAAAATCAACAGTGACCCTCTTCTTCCTTGAAATCACATTTGTCTCTTCTCGGTCCTCTCCTGGCTCTTTCACGAGCCTGGGCCTTCGAAGTTCTGCCCTCCCAGACAGAGGTCCCACAAGCCCACAAGCCCCCTCACTAGTTTATTTGAGAGAGTCACTTATTTTTCAATCACCTAGTCTCTACTTAATGGATAAATTCACTCATTTTTTTTACAAGTAGTTATGAAGTGTCCACATGTGGTAGATTTGGGGCAGAAACAAGACATTCTCCCCTGTTCAAACTTCCAGTTTCCAGGAGAAACAAACAAAAACAAGTGAATGAACAAAATATATACACATTTTGGTTAAGTTCTAGGGAGTAAACAAAGGAAGAATTTCTGCTGAGATGGTCAAGGAAAGTCCCTCTGAAAAGGTAAATGGAGATCAGGAGCAGGAGGATGAGTCGGCGCAGGGGAGGGAAAACACAGCTCACCTAAGGTTTGGGTGGCTAAACGTCGTTAGCAAGGGGCTAAGTGGCCTGGACTAAAAGGAGTGGTTAGCATCAAGCATGGCCTTACGGGTTGGTTTTGATTTCAAGTGAAATTTGAAACAGTTGAAAGGTTTTAATCTAAAAAGTGAAATATCTGATTTACTTTTATTTTTGCTTCATTCTTTCCCTTTATTTACTGGTTTTCAAAATAATGAGTGGGTTCTTTAGTATCTAAAGGATATAAACTTTATAATCAGCTTGTTGATAATTCACAAAACAACTGGCTGAGGTTTTGACTGAGGTTGTGTTAAATCTATAGATTAATTTGGAGTGAACTGACATCTTGATGATATAGAGTTTTCCCACCCATGGAGGTGGAATACCTCCACTTATTTAGACCTTTGATGTCTTTCATCAGTTTTAGAAGTTTCCTTATATAGATCTTAAACATATTTTGTAGATTTATACCTACTTTTCTTTTGGTGTTAATGTAAATGGCATTGTGTTTTTAATTTCAAATTCATTGCTGATATATAAGGAAGCAATTGACTTTTGTTTATTAACTTCATATCCTATAACTTTTCTATAATCGCTAATTAGTTTTAGGAGTTGAAATGATTCTTTGGGATTTTTCTACATAGATAATAATTTAGTATCCTTCACAGGTTTTTAAATATATACATATATCATTATGAATTCATGTATTTAAACATTTTAATCTGTTTCAATCTCTTGCAATGATCAGTTTTATTAATATATAACTATCCCATATGGAGCCAATGGTCGTCTCTTCTAGTAGATTCTTGAGAATTTTTGACATATCCTCAGCGGTCTTGGATTGCTTCAGTGCTACCCAGTATGGCAATACATTGCAGTCTACTCTATATTTCTTGCCCCAGACCTAGAATTAGTTTATTTTCCAAGAAGCCCTGACTCCTTTCATTGATAGTCCAGGGGGACGACCATACCGTCTCCTAACCAGACTCTCTAATTCCACTCAACTGGCTTTTATTCCATTCTCCATATAAAAGCAAAGATGATTTTCAAACACACCCAGAATCATGACCGCCAAATACCATTTCCCAATAGAAGGCTCCTTGGAAAAAATAAAGACTCAAGAACAACTTATAAGTTTTGGGTGAAGACTGATAAGGAATATCAATATTATAATAAGGAGTATTCTCAGAAAGATTTGAAGTAGGATTTCAAATCACTATTTCAAAATGCCAGTAGTCTAAAATTTAAAGCTATTGTATAAACATTGTTTCCAGAAATTCCATACACCTAGTAAACATTTGTATTACCTTGTATGTCTTCCAGTCCTTGTTGACTAAATCTATAAATTAAAAGTCACAAGAAACATACTCATTCTGCTTTATGGCCTGCATTTTTCCATGCAGACAGTTTGAAACCTCATCACTTTAAAAGATATCCAATCATGCTAATATAAAATAATTAATCTAATCATTTCCTTATTTGCGGTTGAGTTGCTTCTGATTTTTTTATTATTGCATTTCAGTTAAGACTCATTACAAGCAACAAAAAGTGATTCAAGTTTCTGTAAGACAGAGGGGTGTGTCATGAAGTCAATGGGCAGAAATGCAATTTGTGCATCTAGAAGGAGCCAGAAAGCTGTTGGTCTATTTTTTTTTTTTTTTTTTTTTGCTTATTTCTGTTTTTCTTGGTGAACCTGCTTCTGGCTTTTCCTTATCTTGATTTTCTCTCCTTGTAGGAACAAAGTTATCCCATAGCACTAGTTTATTTTTCCACCCTGATCATATACAAAGACTGACCTGCAACTCCCTGTCCCAGTTCCATATCCTTGTTTGCATTAGATCCTCCTCTGAGTTGTAGCTCAGGAGGTGAGATTATCCAACATCAACATGGCGGCCAGTGCCCCATCCCTGTGAACGGGGGTGGGATGGCTCACGGGCTGGGCTGACCCCTAAAACAGGTCACTACAATTTGAACGATGCTGCTATGAGCAAGTTGGTGGAAAGGTGCTTTTTTTCTTTGTCCTTGGAGTATGTTCTTCAGAGTGGAATTGCTGGGTCTCAGAGTAGGAACAGTCCATGATTGATCCTTAGACAGTGTGAGCCAGCCCTGCTGAGGACAGGAGAGGAAATAAAGGTGTGGGGAAATACTGGTCTGGCAACTATGAAGAAACTCTTCCTTATCTCCATGATATGCCTTTGAAATCATTGCCTGTTTTCACCCTTGGAAAGCACGAATACACTCTTTATATTCCTTTTTATTTTATTTATTTTTGGTCTTTTGACTGAACAGAGGAAACGAGAGGATAATACAATCCAATGTTCATGTGGTAACATATTCTTAGAGTTATGAAGTTGCAAATAAATGTCTTCTCATCAATAAATACCCCACATCCTCTCTTTCTAATTGGTCCTATTTTCCAACCCTTTTCACAGGTTCTTGGTCTTTGCCACTCTCTCCACTTTGTCCCCTCAGGCTGAGGACCTGAGCACTTTCCCTCCAGAAAGAGCCCTAAGAAATACTCAGTGGCTTAAACAATTCTATCCCTTCGAGTAAAAGATCATTTTCAAGGATATTGATTACTTAAGTATTTCACATTTTCAACATTTCCAACAAAATTATATTGTTCTGTATTACTCGGGCCCAGAATTTTAATCTACCTTTGGATTCCTTAATTCATGAATTTAGGAACTGGACAGAATTTAGTACAGGATTGCAGGAGGTGGGGGCAAAGATCAGTTAGAGAGAACCAGGATGGAGGGAGTCCTAGGTCCACTTTGCCCTGGCTGACCTAGCTTAGTCGACCATGAAAGAGGCATGTGCAGGAGGAGCATGAGTGAGGAATCAGCCAATATAAATGGGGGCACCTGACTGACCTAGAGGAAATGACCAAGTGTGGCCTCTGAGCTGGCTAACCAGCCACTGAAAATAAGGGTCCTGGTGGGGCAGGAAGGCCAAGGTAGGAATCCAAGATTAAGGTCCAAGGAGTAGACGAAAAACATGTTCAGTTCAAGGGACCAGAAGGATAGCCAGAGAGATCTGATTCCATACGCCAGCACTGAGGGCAGGATTTGCCAAGTGTTTTCAATACATTATAATTCCCCTAAATTGCCTTTTTTCTTCACTGTGTTACAAAGTCCCCATGTTGCTTATTTAAAATTGTACAGTTCACAAAGGCACTGCCAGAGCATGACTCCTGATTCTAAGTCAAGGTCTCACCCTTTGTTTTATTTTTCAATGCAAACGATGAGGGCTGGCATAACCTGGCAGGTATGTTCTTGGCCACAGCAGGATGAGGCTGTGCAGCGCCACAGGCTGGGGCTGCAGCCCAGGCGTGGGAGAGTGTCCCCTGCAGGGTCCCTCAGTCCCCAAAGGAGCTCCTCCACAGGCACAGCAGGGAAGAAAGGGGGCCTTTCCTTCTGTCACCCACTGTTTTACTCACTCCCACCTGGTTTTAATGGTATAAGGGAATGGCAGCTGGTTTCTGAGTTTGCAGGAAAACGTGCTAAAAGCAAATAAGTGGTTGGGACATTGTCTTGGAGTTCACAGAGTGAACAAGGCAGCAATGTGAAAGAGAGGGGCCGAGAACTGTTCTGGGAACACTACCAGTGCGTTGTGGAGATGGTTGGTCACTTGTTTTAAAGAATTCAAAGAATAGCAAAAGCCACTCTGGCAGTTTTGGGGGAAAGCAGTGGGCAAAAATTACAGAAGAGGAGGGGGAGGACCAGTGCACTAAGGCCAGTAAGCATCTGTCTGTTAGGGAACATTTAATTTAAATAAGATCAACAGTTGTACTGTAAAACAAATACTTTTGCAGCGTTTCCATCCTTCCATGCTTGCCTCTTTACATTTCTGTTCTCAGGCTTTGCTAGAACATAGGATCGAAAAACAATGTGAAGCTCAGATAGAACATGGCTTGATCCCATTCATCACTATTGGGAGCAGTATTTGACGTATTTTTTCAATGCATTATAATTTCCCCAAACTGCCTCTTTTTCTTCACTCTATTGTAATTTCTTCCCATGTTGCTTTGTTTAAAATTGCACAATTCATAGAAGATTCAGACTTGCTCCAATGAATATGCTTAAATTTCTCCTTGGACACAGGATTGCATGTGCTTCTGTTTTTGTTAATGACTAACCCCTCTCTGTGTACTTAATTCTTACTAAATATTAAGTGATGTATTCGCTTTTGTGTTCTTGGCTAGAAACTCCATGACGGGGCATAGTCTCAAATTTTGCACCTTTTTTGGATAATGTGCTTTTTGTAATAGTGAATCAAAATAGATTTATATTCAAATGCTTCCTTGAATTCAAAATAGAGAGAAAGGAATTCTAGGATCTTCGAAACGCTAGGGAACATGACCCTGCCATGGAATTGCGTCAAAGGAAACCACCAGAGTAAACCGAAGAATGCTCTTCTCACCGTGAACTCTAGAAGTGAAAAAAGAATTTTTAGAAAGAAAAATGCCTCAAATGAGATATTTTCTTAAAGATTTATTTTTCTAGAGAGAGGGAAGGGAGGGAGAAAGAGAGGGAGAGAAACATCGACTGGTTGCCTCTTGCAAGCCTCCCAACCGGGGACCTGACCCCACAGCCCAGGCTGCTGACCTTCCAGTTCACAGGCTGACGCTCAGTCCACTGAGCCACACCAGCCAGGGCAGATATTTGTAACGATCATAAAAATTATTTCAATTATATCAGACTATGTATGGTAACCTGAAAAGATCAAAATGAATATAATGCATTCTAATTTAACTACATGAGACTATAATTTTTCAAAGCAGTTAATTCCAACTTGTATTTAGTAAGATTTAAAAGAATTTTTTTCTATGCTCCTGACCTAGTTTCAGGTGTGGACTCACAAATCCTAGGCCCTTAGGAGAATAGGAAGAAAAGTTACTTGCTTATATTCTGTAGTTTATTACACTAATCTGTGGTGCTTCAAGTCTGGGCAGGGCATGGGCTGTTCTTGTTTTATAGAAGAACCTTTTTGTCCTTTGTTGGGGACATTTCCAGAAATTTAACAATTGACTCTAATAGAATCTTATGAATAAAACTAATGAAAACATGGAGAAATGAACTCTAGAGACCAAACATACAGTAGCTTATTGTTCACTCTCTGGAGAGTAGAAATACCTTCTCTAACAAGGTACAATGGTGCAAACAGGAACTAGCACTCGGGCTTCAATGAACAAGGCATTTAGAGTCAGAAAAAGGCCAATATTGCCGACCTTACCCTGGTCGGTAAGAGTGAGCACCAGATATGGGTGTAAGTAAAAAGGTAAAGCTTCAACTTTCGGATGTGTCCAGATGATTGCTGAATTTGTTCTAAAAGAGCAACAACTTTACTGAACCTAGTTTTTTGTCCTTTGACGCATCTTAGCCGGGATTTTTTTGGAAGGGGCTCCATATAAAGGCTGTTTTATCTGTCACCAAGTCTATCCTTAATTTTGCCTGTTCTCTTGGATCTTAGGAAGTTTTTGGAAAACGTGGAAAAAGGGAGACTTGGTACAACTGAAATAACTAGATGGTTTTTAATGACCAAATTCTTCAACAGATAATCAAAACTTTTATTGGAGTTGCAATTACAGAGAGGCTCGGACAGGGCAAATCACTCACTTCCTTGGGGATGTGTTTGCATCTACAAAACGAGGGCTGTCTGTGACCAGTATTTCCCTGAGAGTGCCACCCACGTTCCTGGTAGTCCATGAGACCATTTTAGTGGCATGTGGACCACTGTTTCAAATTGTGTATCTATTTTACTAGCCTATCGAACATGTAACGTTTATGAATATCACTGCTCAGAAGTAAAGCGAGTATTGTTTTCTTAAAGCCAGTCAACATAAAATACTAAGTAAATTCTATGAGGATATGACAAAATAATGACATATTACTTTTGAATGAGTGATATCTGGAAACTCTTAGACTAGATGATCCCTAAAGCATATTTAATGCTAGGTCCAAATCGTCTATAATGTTAAAGCCTTTGTTCCGAATCTTACTTGTATTAACTTTAATTAAAAGACACCAAAACCAAACAACACCGACAAAAGTTAATAGCAGAAGTTCAAAGAAAGTAAAGCAAAGTGCTTGGATAATTCTTAGACTTGATAATCACTCAGGAATTAAAACTAAATACATTCCCTTTGATTTTGACATAGCATCTTCATGTCACTGTCTAAGCAGCCTCATTCATAAAAGCCTTTAAAATCAAAACCCATCTTGAATTAGCAATTCTGTAAATGTACCCCAAGCATTCGTATTATGGTCGACACCAGGGTTCTGTAGACTCTGGTGGTTGTCCTGTAACTGCTTGCTGGAATGGGAAGATGGTAACACACATATTCACTTCATTCATTGAGTGCCCAGCAATGGCCTTGCACTTTATTAACTTCATCTTATGTAACCCTCAAACAGCCTAAAGAAGAGGTATTATTTTCCCCATTTTCAGGTTAAGAAACTGAAGCTTTTTGAGTTTCCTCACTTGCTAACTCTCTTACCCAAGAGCCCACAGTTAGTCTGTGGTAAGCATTCAAAAAAAAAAAATGTTACCCAGGTCTGTCTCCTTTCTAAGCATACGTTTTTTCTACAACCTAAAAGTTTTATGTTAGAGTTTTAAAGAAACATCTCTCTCTCCCTACAAGTGAACTAAACTGGCCTTTGGACTGGACCAAGAAAAACTTCGGAAGAACTCAAATTCTTAAAGAACAGGTCAGAGACTTAGGTGAAGGTAGTAACTACAGTCATTTCAAAGAAACAAGTGGCTATCCTAGAGAGTGTCATCTCTGTCTTAACAGTTTATGCCAAGTTCTTGGGGTCCCTGGATGGAGGTGCTTCCTCTACCTCTGCAGATAACCACCCTGCTCCTTACCACGCAGGCTCAGGGTGAAAGCTGGCATCTTTCATCACTGCGGTCATTTTCTGCCCCGCAGCCTGCCTCCCCATATCCCCGGCTAAGGGCCTATTCTCTCACTGGTCTCCCCACCAACTCTTAACTCTCAGCTTAGAATGACCATGCCATCTGCCAGACTTGTACAAACCCACCCTTTGACCTTTACTACCTTTTATCATCCAGGAGTCTTCTTTGGGATGCTCTAAAAACTCTAAGGTAGACCAACTAGCCACTTTCCGTGAGAATTCTGTGGCCCAAAAGCGATGTGGGAAGTTAGAATGTGTGAAGTTAGAAGTCACGAGTATGTCTGTAAATAAAATTATCAACCCCTTGGTCCTTCTGAAAGGAGAAAAGTTCTTATATATAATAACTTATTTTTTTTAATAGAGTGAAAAAAATGTGTCTGATCACATGGGGAAATGAAGCTGAACACATTTCAGTGTTTGGAAGGAAGTCTTAGTCCTAAAGGCACCAAGGAGAGAAAGAAGCTCTCTCTAAACACACCTTGTCTGGAACACAATGGCTTCAGTCTCAGACAGCTGACAGGGGCCCAGAGTGGTTGCTCAAGGGCAAAGAGGCTAGCAAAGACACTGTGGACACAAACTCTTGGTTCAGTCCCACTGCCAATTGTCTCTGCTGTCAGCACCCTTCCCACACCCTGAAGCCAGTCCTCAGGAGACACCTGCAGGGCTGGGCCAACCCACCCATCAGTTTCAATACATGAGACTGCCATTTTTGCAATGGCATCTTGCAATTTGGTCAAAAATGGCCACAAATCAGCAATGTCAACCTGTACATTTCCTTCCCGTTGTAGGAGGTGACATCTTTGCCTTGAACTTGGTTTCTACCTCATTCACTTTGAAGGGACATTGCTTCTAGATTGTTCCTTGACAGCACCAGCCCCTACATCCAGACCCCATCAGACTGCTGCCTGAACCTCAGCCTGGGTGGGAGCTCTGTTCTGTGGCCCCTGCCCCTGCCCTGCATACTGGGGAGAGGGGTATCCTTTAGAAGGACCATATCCTGTCCAAAGCAGGGCACAGGAGGTGTCTCAGAGAATCCCCACCACAGAACAGGCTCTGGGCCCCGAGGCCCCCTTAGTACACGCCTACACACATCTCAAAGCACAGGTGACATTCTCTATTTTAATTTTTTCTATTTCATTACAAAAATCCCGATGGGTACCCACTGCATTTATTTTGTGAGCCACGAATAGGTCATGACCTACTCTTTGAAAAATATTTCTCGGAGAAGACCTTCTGGATAAATTCTTTGAACACAAAGGAAACCATAAGATCGAGCCTTCCGGAAGGCTTGCTCTCCTGGGTGCCACGACCTGGTTTTTCTGGTTGTGTCTTATCCCTTCTATTGTTCTGACTCAGGGTTTCCTGATGGAGGCACCTGTCCTTGCCTTCTTCAGGCCTCCACTCCCCAGCTCCACCCCAGGCTTCCTGTCTAGAGTTTCCTGCCCCTTGAAAATGGGTACAGGGCCATGAGATAAAATTACAGCTTCAGAGATTCATCAGCGTGCCATTTTAATGATTTTCGGTCTTAATCCAAATTTGAATATTCAAGATGTATTTGGTACAGTTTATCTTAACAATCAGCAACAGAGCCCAAGCACTAACATTATCAATTATGAAAGAGGTAGGAATCGAGAAATGGCAAAAGTACACTTCTCAAGTATACTTTTCAGTGGCTATTCTAGTCTCCAATATTTTAAAAATGTTAGAATTTTTCTTCATAGCTTTTAATAGAGATTGTATTATTTGTGGTTATTTGATTAATCATAAGTTCAATAAGATCAGAAACTACAATGCTCGGTATATAGTAGATTTCAATAAATATTTGCTGAATGAGTAAATGAATGTTTCCTTTAGGAAGACTTTGGTAAGCCCTGGTTGGTGTAGCTCATTGGATTGAGCACCACCTGCCAACCGAAATGTTGGTGGTTCAATTCCCAGTCAGGGCACATGCCTGGGTTGCAAGCCAGGTCCCCAGTAGGGGGCTCACAAGAGGCAACCACACATTGATGTTTCTCTCCCTCTCTTTCTCCCTTCCTCCCCTTCTCTCTAAAAAAAATAAATAAACAAAATATTTTTTTAAAGAAAGACAACTTTGATAAGATTTATTTTTTTCCACAAAAGCTTTGAACTTTTTCTCATGTCTTACACACTAGAATACTGAATATGAATTTGTCGCTGAATTAAAAAATAGATGTACAGCCCTACAGGTAGGGTTATCTTTAGGATTCTGGTTGGGGTACAATCTCTTCAATACACATCAGCATCCAGCCCCAAAGGTAGCTTTCTGATACTAATAATTGCCATCTATTGCACACCTCACAGTACTCTAGGAAGTGGGCACTATTATCACACCTCATTACACAGCAGAGGAAATTTAGTCTCCAAAAGGCTTAATCTAGGCCTCTAGATCTTATGCCATTTTGCCTTTATGCTACTTTTTTGTGAAATTGTGTAGAGCAAGAGCAGAGTGGACTTTTTGGGCACATTTGACAATCATTATAGGGTCACTGTCCATCATGGATTATACCAAATGCTATGCCAAGACTGAAGTAATGAGGTGTAATGGGAGTGCCCTCAGGAGGGGCCCAGAACCACAAGTCTGGACACCTGGTTAAGAACTCCATCTGGACACTGATATGGGTCGGGTCGCCACCCCTACTGGGCTATGAGAACTCAGAGCTCCAACCACCTACTGCTCAAGCTTGGCTGTGCTATGGGTCACACTGGGAGCCCAATGGGCTTCCACTCCACTGGACTCATGCCGCCACTGCAGCCTCCTAGCTTGAGAACTAAGCCCGCCTCTCCACCTGGGGACCTGCCAGCGACTGGGACTTTGTGCCTGATGCTCGCTTTGCTCCCTTCTATCGCATAAGCTCCTCTTCTCTGCATGTAACCTGTGTGTGACTCTATTGGCCTGTTGGAGAGGTCTGCCCTGATAGACCTGGCATTGTGGAAAGACACAAATGTGTGTGAGAGACTCCTTTCAGGGACACTCCCTTACTCACAACAGAAACATCTTTTTTTACAAGTGTATTCTCTCTCCACACTTATGAGAATCTTTTTTTACAAAGGGATCATTAAGAAATGTGACAGAAGAGAAATGAGCTTTAAAATCAAGTTATTCCAAACAAGAATGGGTAATGTCATAATGGAGTGGCTCCTTAAAGATGTTTACACATATTTTAAACATATCATTAAAAAAAAATTTTGTCTTCTTCCCGTCAAGATGGCAGTGTAGGCAGACATGGTTCACCTCTTCACACAACCACAACAAAATTACATCTAAAATATAGAACCACCATTGCTCAGAACTGACAGAAATCGAGTTGAATGAAAGTCTGACAACTACTGAATTAATGAAATCACATCCACCTAGACTGGTAGGAGAGGTGCAGGTACAGAACGGGCTGGTCCCACATCCATGTGTGGTGGATAAAAATTAGAGAAAGATATCTCAGGAGTGAGGAGTCTCAGGCCCACACCAGGCCCCCCAGCCCAGAGTTCCAGTGCCAGAAATGATTAAGTCCCCACAACTTCTGGCTGCAAAACCCAGTGAGGATTGAGTCAGTGGAAGAAACTGCTGGAGCCACAGGCAGTTCCTCTTAAAGAACCCGCACACAGACTCACCTACTAAGACTCACTTCCTCTGGGCTCCAGTGGTGGGGAGGCGGCTTGAGGGGCACCGGTGGCGTGCAGGGGGAGGCTGAAGTATCTGGCATCAAGGTGAGCAGTGGCCATTGTCCCCTTTCTGGGCCCTCCGCAACAGAGCCAGCAGACTGGTGCCGTATCTAAGATTCCATCAACTTGGCTAACTCTGTGTGACCTGCCTGGGAGATCCCCAGAGACTCCACCCTACCCAATGTACAGGCCCACCCAAGCTGCTTTTCCATATGAATGGCTGGTCTTGGCTCAGGCTGCACAACTTCCTAAATCCTCTCAAATAAGCCGCAGCTGGCCTCAGTGAGCCCCAGGCCCAGCACTAGCAGTAGCCAGCCTAGATTCAAAATTTGGCTTGGCCTGGAAATCCAAGCCCAGCACAAATAGCAGCAGTCTCAGATTGCTTTATAATTCAGTCAGGGTGGCCTCAGGCAAAACACAGGTTGGGGCTGACCTTGGCCTGCACCACCTGGGAAACTCCAGGGTCAGCACACACAGTGGACAGCTTCAGACCACGTCAGAGCACCACTACTCTGCCCCCTCACAGCTGATTCTCTTACAGAGGGTGAAAGTAGCTGGTAAGTGGTCACAGCCAGTCCTTGCAGCTGACTAGCCTGGGTAAATCCCTCCCATTGATCTGCCTATAGAAACAAGGCTCAACTATAAGAGGAGGGTGTACTCAGCCCACATGGAAGGCGCACCTCGAGTACCGAGCTTGGGTGATAGGGGAGGCTGCCCCACTAGACTGCACAGGACACCTACTTCATTAGGTCACACTACCAAGACACAGAGTCACAGCAGCTCTACCTAACACATAGAAAGAAACACAGGGAGGCTGCCCAAATGAGGAAACAAGAAAACACGGCCCAAATGAAAGAACAGATCAAAACTCCAGAAAAAAGAACAAAATGAAATGGAGATGCAGATGCAATCTATCAGATGCAGAGTTCAAAACACTGGTTGTAAGGATGCTCAAGGAACTTAGTGAGGACCTCAACAGCATAAAAAAGATCCAGTCAGAAATGAAGGCTACACTAACTGAAATAAAGAACAATTTACAGGGGAACAACAGTAGAGTAGATGAAGCTGAGAATCTAATCAATGATTTGGAATGTAAGGAAGCAAAAAACCAATCAGAACAACAAGAAGAAAAGAGAATCCAAAAAACAAGGATAGTGTAAGCAGCCTGTGGAACAACTTTAAGCAATTCAATATTCGCTTCACAGGGATGCCAGAAGGAGAAGAGGAAGAGCAAGAAATTGGAAATCTATTTGAAAAAAATAATGAGAAGAAACTTCCCTAATTTGGTGAAGGAAATAGACATGCAAGTCCAGGAAGCACAGAAAGTCCCAAACAAGATGGACACAAAGAAGCTCACTCCAAGACACATCATAATTAAAATGCCAAAGGTTAAAGATAAAGAGATGGAAGAGGGGCATGGGAGAATGGGTGAGAGGTGAGGGGATTAATAAGTACAAATAAGTAGTTACAGAATAGTCATTGCGATGTAAGGTACAGCATAGGAAAGGGAGTAGCCAAAGAACGTACGCGCATGACCCGTGGCCACGAACAAGTGTGGAGGGATTACCTGAGGGAGTTGGGGGTGCTGGGTGGAGGGAAACATAGGAGGAAAAATCAGGACAACAGTAATAGCACAATCAACAAAATATAATTTTAAAAAATCTGTCTTTTCTCAATGCAAGTAAATGAGCAACCTTCCATCACTACTGCCTGATTTTAGTTTATATTCTTTCAAATAAAGTGGATGTCACAGTAACTGAGAGAAGGAGGAGATTTAAAAATAAAACAAATTTTGGGCGAGGACAGTATAAGGGACTAAATGGTAATGGAAAAACATACAATAAAGATTGAATAAAAAATAAAAAAATAATTAAAAAAATTTTAAATAGGAATAAGAAATAATAATTTGGGTATAGTTTTTTAAAAGGCGCTCTAAACAGTTCCTTAAAGTTAAAAGAGGGAGATTTTGTTAATCCTATGAATAATTTCTACTTTGGAGCTTGGAGAGCGTCCTTGAGGTTTATTTTCATCTGAAAGCCTTATGCCTCTCACCTTGTCGCTTTCCTCTACTTGAGTGGGTAAAGTGTGCACAAGGTGTTAAAGGGGCTCCAAGGAACATCGTCTTGGTTTTCCGAATTTTACAAAAGCAGTGGCAATTTTTATTGCTTTTCTCAGAGTTATTTGCATTTCAAAAGAGTCTGGCCAGCAGCAAATACAGTGACCACCCAAAGTACTCAGTAAATGCTTAGTCAGTAAAAACGGATGGATGTTAAGACTGACCTCTGCAAGCATGGGGCTGAGGCTGCCCTAGCCAACCCGCGAGGTCAGTGAACATCGACTTTGTCTCTTCTACCTCCTTCTGCCCTTCTCTTCCTTCACCCAATATCACCTTTGACCTCAGGAACTAGACTGAGATTCTTTCTTTCCACTCACAGTGGGGAGATGCCAATAATTAAGTAAGAAACTATTAGCAGACAACATTAAGGCGACTGCCCCCTTGATTTCTGACTGCAGCCAGTACATCTGGGGCCTGGACAGCTGCCAGGGAAACCATGGAGATCCAGCCACCAGAGAACAAGCCCAGGGAATCATGTTTAGGTGTAAAAAATCAAAGTGGGAAATGATGCAGATAAATAATGCTGCTTTGATGGTCAACTCTGATCTTGTCACAAAGAAGTTAGGGAGTAAGACTGAGATCATGGATTTTAGAGTTGCAGGGGTTTATTGTTTTGTAATGCTAAAGAAACGGTGATGAGGAAGACCTGTTACTGGTCCTCCCACACTGCCCAGCTGACCACCTCCAATCTCGCACAGATGTGATTATATCTGAGAGAGGACCATAGTCAGAGACCGAGGTCCATCTGAGCTGCTGGCCTGAGGCTCCCAGACTGCCAGGTCCAGATAAGCCACATGCAGACTAATGCAAAGGGAGACACGCCACTCAGAGATTCTGAAACGGACACAGATGGAGTCCCTCAGATGTTGAGGCGCCTCCTGTTGCGGTTGTGTGGGAAAGCTGAGGCCTGGTAGGAGCAGCTGACGCAGGACCAGCACAACGCCCTAGCAGGCACAGTCACTCGTGGTCCCACTTCTCCGAGCTGCCCTGCACTGACTCTCAGGGAGCCCGGGGCAGACAGCGTGGGGCTGAGAGTTGGGAAGGTATGTGTCCTTTCTGCAGACCTGGCTACGGAGGCATGGCGAGTTCTGGTTACACCAGGCATCATACTGTCAGGAAACATTACCCAGAAACTGAACAGTCACAACATGTTTATTGAGTGTCACCTATGTGCCTCCCCTGATCCAGAACGCAGGCCCCTGATTTAAACTCCGTGGCCAGCTCCTTCGGCTTGCCACCCTCATCTACACGGGCCTGGACCACTAACCACTATGGCCACTAAACCCCTTCGTCTGCTTCCATTTTGGACACCCCCTGACCCAATCCCTTCTTCCTACTCTTTCTAAATATCATTTAGGCTCTGGCCTGGTGGTTCAGTTGGTTGGAGTATTGTCTCATAGATGAAAAGGTCATGGGTTCGATTCCCAATCAGGGTACAAACCCAGGTTATAGGTTTGATCCCTGGCTGGGGCACTTATGAGAAGGCAACCAATTGATGTATCTTTCTCACATCGATGTTTCTTTCTCTCTCTCCACCCCTCTTCCTCTCCTTCTAAAAGCAATGAAAAAAAATGTCCTCGAGTGAGGATTAAAAAAATAATAATTGGATGAAGATTAAAAAAATAATAATAAATATCAGTCAGATAATGTCACACTTGCTCATAAACCCTCCAATGGCCCCTTGTGGCAGAGTCCAGGGGGATGGACCAGGAGGCTCTGAATTTGACTCAGTAGAGAGACACTAGGAGAGAGAGATGGGGCTTAAAGAAACAAAAGGGCAAAGCCAACCAAAGAAGGAATGCCCCACCCCGCACCCTGCAGGGGCACATGGTGAAGATGACTTGGTGGGTTGGAGACGACCTCCAGGGCAAACCCTGGGGGCAGTGAGCTGAGGATGGCAGTGCCACATTTGGGCAGGAACGTGGGTCCCCTGAGTCACCGCTTCCAGGAACACTGGGTTTGCACGAGGGCAAACTGGCTCCACAGAAAAGTCATGAACTTGTGAGACCTGCCAGTTGTCTTTGGCTTCTGCTGAGTGCTCATAATTAAATCCACGTCTCTCAGTCCACTCAGGGAGACCCTTCAGTCCTCTGTTACTGCCCAAACATTAACCAAACACAGGATGAAGGTGGGAGTCTGGGAAAAGGGAACTCCCTGGGACTTTTGTGGGCAGGGTCAGCCTTCCCTATGGCAAAAGGAAAACTTGAAACCGAGAGAGTAAGCCTCACAGGGAGGGGGGAGCTCACCACTCTGCTCTCCTGTGCAGAGAAGGGAGGTGGCACGGCGCTGCTTTGGCCCCCTGGGTTTGCTGTATGCCCCGTACAGCTCCAGCCCCTTCTACTCCCCAAAGGTCCTGCACAGGTAATGTCACCTCCTATGTGCGCTAGGAGCGGAGCAGTGAGAAAACACTGTTTTCTAGACCTTGGATGCCCCGCCCCCACCGGCCTGCTGAAGGTCATCCATGTGCCCAGTCTCCTGACAGAAGTCCTAGAGGCCAGCAACTTGGAAGCAGAGGAAGAGAGAGATACGGGAAGCGGACATCACCCCGTCTCTTCATTGGAAGCCAATCTGAAAAGTGTCATTTTGCCGCTCGCTTAAAAGTGTACAAAAAAGGAAAAATACCCAGAAAACTGTGAAGAAAATCAAGCGAATGACGTGCTTACAGGACAAAAAAACTGTCCCCAAACAAAGCAAGCATCTTTACAGTCTGAGTGCTCGCAGCTCAGCAGTGAGACTCAGAGGCTCCGGCTGCAGCTTCAAACGCTGCTGGAATCATGTCAAGAGCATGTGAAGCGGCTTCTGAGAAAAACAATCAAGGAGGAAAGGCACTGCCTGGAAATGGAGAAGCCACATCGCAGAGTGTGTGGGGATGCGAACTGCAGCCATCGGAACTGCAGCTTCTACCAAAAGATGGTGGAGGACACGGGAAGAGAATTGGAGAGAACCATCTTCTCCCTCAAAAGCAAAGGCTCAAGAAAGGTGGATGGCAACTCTGTTGTCTGAGACACAGCTCAGTGAGCCAAGAAAGAAAAAGGATGGCAGCAGACAAACACTGGTGAATGTCCAGTGAAAGGCCAATCCTTTCCCAAGTGGAGGTTTTGCTCCTGAGCTTCCACGTGCAGCCCACAGAGGCCCAGAAGTACCGGGGCACCGCCCGGGCCCTTCAGAAGGAGGCAGGTCCTGCTGGAGGGACTCGAGGATTGAGTGTCGCGTGGAGATTTAATTCATCTTTCACAGCAGCTGGGCCTGCACACTTGCCACCCTGGCAAGAGATAGCCTGTCTCCTCTCTTTAAATTCATTTGGATTCATCTCTTTCAGTCTTTCCAGACTCACAGCTATTTTTAATAGGTGCTGCAGTGAATGGCTTGTATATATGTTGCACAGCATGACCATGCCTCGGTGGTAGTTTTTCAAATGTGTGTTCATCTAATATAATTCTTAGGAATACATTATTTTCATGTCGTCGGACCCTCTAAAATTAAATAGTGTGAGTGTTTTATTTTGATTTTAATAGAAGGTCCACTTTTACCTAAACCATAAACATTTTTTTTTAAATGGAAGTATCATAACTCTAACAACACTTCATTTTGGCATGTTACCTCCCACATGTATGGTTCAAATATATTTGTACTAATAGCGTACATTCATTTTATGCTGAGATATTTAACAGTAAATAAGCTCACCCACTTGAACAAAAACCTGTTCTTTGAGGCACTTACTACAATTTGCTATACATATTGCCAAGTTTCTTGTTACAAGTGCTGCGCCAGTTCTTTCGTCCCTCTTTCCTTCCAGGAACACTGTCCTGCGGGACCTCAGACATTCTGCCTGACTTCCGGACTTGTGCTGTCGGCGGCATTTTACTTGTGAACCAAACTTTATACACAGTTGGGCTGCACAGAGCATTTCAAACCACCGTGACCCTCCAGATGGCTTTGGCTCCTGCCGCTCCCTTGAAGTTGCTCCTTTTGAAATATGTAACCATCTCCACCTTCTCCCTGACACAGTCTTTAAATGTTGGCGTTTTCCAGGGTTCCACCGGGAGTCCTAAAATCTTCTGTCACAATGTCCTCTCTGTCGGGCAGTTCTTCCACTCCATGGTTTCAAATACTCCCCCATGCCTCTTGTCTAAGCTCAGACATGCCATATATTCACCTTACTAATCAAACTGTCTCCTCACCATTTCCCGGTTTCAACTGAAGATTGAAGACGCTTATGGAAGTAATCACAAGACATGATTTTCCTTAAAGATTCAGAATTTTCCTTCCTGGTGTTTATGGGAAGAATAATGTCAATAGTAGCGTTAGCCAAGGTTGTTCTTATTCGGTCATCAGTTACAATAAAGAAGTCATATTGCCCTGACTGGTGTGGCTCAGTGGATTGAGTGTTGTTCTGCAAATCAAAAGGTCACTGGTTTGATTCCCAGTCAAGGCACATGCCTTGCTGCGTTGCTGGCCAGGCCCCTTGTTAGGAGTACGCAAGAGGCAACTGACTGATGTTTCTCTCCCTCTCTATCTCCCTCCCTTCTCCTCTCTCTAAAAATAAATAAAATCTTCTTTAAAAAAAGAAGTCATGTGATCTGACAAAATGAATGACCAGAGGGTGTTATCATCATGGAACCGGGTCAGATGAAACATCCGAACATCTGGGATTCCCTCAGAGCTTGGGATCCTTTCCTGGTTTATGAAAAATGCATTTAAAAAACATCTGGTTTGGATTCCTTCCATGCGTTAATTTGGTAAGCAGTTTAAAATATCACATAGTCTGGATCAGCCAGTTGTACTTAAATACTTTGAAGAAAAGCAGTCTTCAGTGAGGAACATTATGGAACTAGAGAGCGAGTCAGTTTTACCCTATTGTTATGTTCACTTATAAAATAAGTGTAAATTATTGATTGTCCATCATGATGGTAGAGTTGGACTGAAATATTTATTGTTGGAGTGAGTTCTGTTTCTTTGGTTATAGCCTCATATTGGCCTGTATCAATTAATTAGGGAAGGAAATTGTTCAGATGCAAAATCAGGGCAAAGCTGAGCTGAGAGGCCACATGGGCCTTCCCAGAGCCTCCCAGCTCGCCCGTTAGATGGAACAATCCCACAGCCTCAGTGACATGTGTGCCGGGCCACCACCCCAGGGAGCAAAGACGCCCAGACCGAGGACAAAAGCTGAGCAGAGCCTGCACGGAGAGGGCTGAACAGCAAAAACTGCGGTGTTTATATTAGCCGTCGACCTCTAGGCAGGATAGGAGAATTTTGGAAACAGCACTAAAACTAAGAGCTCTAAACATCCTCTCTGAGAGTTTATAGGAGCCGCTTCACACAGAGCAAAGAATTGACTGAAAAGGCTGGGGGGGAGGGAGACTTTTCTGGGTAACAGGTGGCCACCACAGGCCCTTGAGCATGTGCACTGATAGAGGGAACACTTGCCTCTGCTCCAAACACAGTCCTGGCTCGTAGCAGCAACCTGGTTGATGCAAAGGAGCACTTCTGCTCTTAAAAGGAGCACTTTAGGCAACTGCAAATGGAGAAAGAAAATTAATGAAAAGCCTTCTTGCAAAGAAATCACCATTTTGATGACAACAAGCATGGGTGAGGGACAACCTAAAGCCTGATGGGGATTACTTATCCAGGGAAAGAAAAGGAAAAGATCCTGACAGGCTGTCCTCCGCGGATGCAGTTGTCAATTGCAGCCAAGGTCCCAGAGTGGGCAGACCAGGTCCACAGTGCTCCTTAAGGACACGAGTGTGAGCAGGTTCGTTCCCACCAAAGTGGGTTTAACGCTACACTAGCAGGAATGGATGTTAATGGAATACAAGGCTTTCTGATCCTGAGGTGAGAGGTGGAGGAAATAAGGAAAAAGGACTAACAGTGGGTTCTTACTTGACCATCTCTTTGATTTTTGTCTTTTATCCTCCCAAAGCCTGCGTTTATCCACTAGGCCACCATCAGTAGGGATGGCGCAGTGGATTATGACATTCATTGCGGGGAGTGATGAATGAGCTGTGAGTTAGGAAAGCTGGATTTGAATTCATGGTCTGTACCAGCAACCAGCTGAGTGACCCTGCTCAGGTCTTCTGGTCCTTTCACGATCTTGTTCTGCTGACAACATTCTCCCCCTCAGATCCAGAACTTTCTCTTGCTTGATTTCGCCTGCCTCCACTCTCCATGGCTCATTGCTTCCTAAACTCTGCCTTGAAAAGTTCTCGGTGGTTTGGACCCACAAGCTCACCAGAACTGGGGCCTCTTTCCAAGAAAGCCTCTCTCAGCTTGCAGAAGATCTGAGCCATTCTCTGCCCCACTTATGTCCCCCTTCCCTCCCCCACACCCACCTAGTAAAGCCCAATGCCTTCAAGGCCAGGTCAAATCCTAAGTTCATCAGGAAACATCCTCAAAGCCTCTCAAAATGTATTTCCTCTGTCCTCCAGAGTTACTTCTGTATACATCTCTCTCTCCTGCTCCTCCTTGAGTGTGGTGTCCTCAAAGGGGGAACCGACTCTTCTTTGCCACAACCCCGAGCTTTTTGCTTTGTTGAGTCTGTTGAATTGCTTACTGGGATGAGTGTAAAAGTACTTCTGTTTAGGTTATTCAGTACACGTGTAACACATTCTATTACTTTGTTGAGCTAGAATTCACGTGCTGTACAATTCGCCCAGTATACAATTCAATGTTTTTAGTATACTCCCAGGGTTGTGCAACCATCACCACAATCTAATTTTAGAACAGTTTTGTCTCTCCAAAAGCAAACCCTGCACCCATTAACTCCCATTATCCCAGCTCCCCTAAGCTCCTGGCAACTACTGATGTACTTTCTGTTTCTATAGATTTACCTATGGTGGACAGTTATATAAATGAAATCATACAATATGTGGTCTTTTGTGATCTAAGCTTCATGCTATTGAAACATTCAGAGACTGTTCTTTTTAAAAGGTTGGCTCCTTTAAATAAATCTCTTGCAAAATCCACTCTAGAAGGGAGCAACCATTAATCAGGCAGGAAGAACACTGAGTGACCTTTTTCAGGGTGTTTGTATCTTAACAATGAATAACAATTCTATCATGCAAATAAGTGACTCTTATTTAAGAGGAGGGCACTTTGGGCAAATGCAAAATGTGTCACAGAGCTGTTGTCTTCTCCCGAGGCTGGCTCTGCCCTCTAGCACCTGCCGGGGCAGCACACCTTGATGGGAAGAATCAAGTTCTCGGTAAAGGCCAAAAATTTGCTGGGTACCTTCTCACTAATAGGACTAGGGAGGTGTTTTTTCAATAACCATTGAAAAGTGTACTGAGAATTAAATTCATCCTCTTATTACCAACTCTGTGGATTCTAAGACGCACATTTTTTTCCACATTTAAATGTTCCTTCAATTGGAATGCGTCTTGCTGTCACCGCTGACCTGGTGGCAGTCACAAAGTAGTTGTCATTGCTGGCACAAGCACAAACCTGTCATAGCTGTTCATAGGGCATTTCAACTGAGGTGTGTGCCTGGTTGAAACCACCTGTGCAGGCCATTTACAATGTCCTCAGAAATCTATGCTATGATTTGACATTGACATTCTACGTGCCCACTGCTTCTGATGGCACCAAAGGTGATACTATGTGAAGAAACATAGATATCATTGACCGAGGGTTGAAAAATGATTCAGAAGACTCAGACTCTGCATGCAAAAACATTTTAAGAACAATGTAATCAAACATTTTTTTCTCTTTACGTAGGCACAAGAGTGGTATGTGATCTTCAAAAACCTGTGTCACAATCTAAAGGAACATTCTCAAGCGGATTTTTAAAAAGCTTGTGTTAAAGTCGAGTTAGCAGGTATCTGTTTCTTTCTTAGTGTAATAAAATAATGATTTTACAGTCTCAAATTCTGCATCTTCAATGTGGCATATTCCCGGTGTATCTCATTCCACCCCCTTTGTGCGTTAGAGTAAAGAAGGGGCTGAGAAACAGAACCAGCTTCTCAGAGACTCGAGCCAGCAGGACATGAGTCTTATGTAAGGAACTTAGGAGGTTGCTTCTCATGCCCCAGGGCTTGTTCAGAGAAAAACAAAAATCATGACAGAGATAAGCAAGTCGGGATACACAGGATCCAAGTGGGATTCAGTTTTCACTGTGCTGGCCAGCAGCCTGGAGACGCTCTATCAGCTCCTGGAACCCTCCAGAGGATTGCAGAACTCCATAAACCATATGCTGACATCATCCCTGTCTGGGCAAAATCAGGGCCAGCAGCCACCCAAGAAAGGCCTTTCAGAATCCCTGATGAGTTAGTCACCATAAACCCAAGCAGGAGAGGGAAAACATGCTCCAGCCGGCGGCCTGCCTTGGCCCAGGAATTCCGCCTGCCGTTCACCAATAACTTTACAGTCGCATCTGCCTTTCCTGCCAAGCTCTTCCCTAAAGGAATTTATCACCTTCCGTTCCGCTTTTCTTCCCAAATGTGAATCAGAAACCAACAATACCATTTAAAAAGGTACTTTCCATCGATCCAATTCCGCTCCCCAAGCACCTTCCTATGGAATGAGCGAGCTCTTCTGCGTTTCCTTTTGTGGCTTCATTCACGACACTGGCCCAGAAGCTTGCTGCTCGCTGGCGCCAATGATAATAAGAAACACTTGTTAACGTGGCAGGCACTGAGGGCTTCGTCTACATTACCCCATCTAATCCTCACTAGGAGGCAAGTACTGTTACTATACTCATGTTACAGAGGAGGAAACTGAGGCAGGGAGAAGTTCAGAAACTGGCCCAAGGTCACGCAACTCTAGCCAGAAGAGAGAAAGGCTGAGTTCAGGCAAGCTGGCCCCTGAGTCCATGCTGCTAAGCACTATTATGCTCAATCAGGAAGAAAGGTATCAGGCTCTTGCTCTGCCTTTTTATGTGAGGGTTATCTAGTTCTGTGGTTTTCACACCTTTAAAATCAGCTTCACTTAGCACGCATATATATAAAGAATACAATCAGAAATGCCCTGTTTGAAATGGGGACAAAGGCCTGTCGGCCTCGTGCCTATTTGGCCTTCCCCTGGACTCCTGAGGTGGCCATAAGCATTTCCTGGGACCCCGGGGGGGGGGCTTCTAGGAAACCTCTACTTTAATGTCTCTTCTTATTGATGAGTTACCCAAGACCTCTGAGAAGCAGCAGAGCTTGTCACGGGCAGTCTGCAGGCAGAGCCCAGCTCTCCTGACCAGCTCCCGGCTCCCTGGCCCTGCCCCAGCACGCTGCCTCTGCATGTCAGTTAGCGCCTACTACGCCATACTTAATGAGGACAAACAAATGTGCTCATCACATTGAGTTCAAGTGTGAATGATGTGATCATTCCACTCCTGCTTAGCAATCCTTCCTCCGGAAAGATCTAGGGCAGATGCTGCCGAGAGTTCGGTACGAACTCCCAGGTGAAAGCAGCACACGTGGTCCCGACCGTCAGGGCCACTGGGGAGCTCTGCTCACAGATTCGTCTCAGTCAGTTCCATCTTCAAGGAAATCTCTTGTCCAGCCAGGACTATTATTTCATCCCAAATAGCGTTTGGAGGTTTGTTCTAACGTATCCCTCATAAGCTGGGAGACAGAAATCCTAAACCATCTGAGAAACTGTAAAGGGTTCATTCAAGTTGGTAATCTGTTTTTTTCTGGGAGCATAAATCAGTCCCCAACTTCTTCTGTATGGATCACTTTGTATGTGCAGACAGCCCACAAAGCATCATTGTTTTTGAAAGCATTGCTGCTTGGAAAAGAATTCGTGTCCTTCCTTGAAAGTGAGTCTGGGTCCTCTCCTGCGCAGCAGGCACTATGCCGACCTTTTCCAAGGGCTCAGACCAGACCGATGGAATAGCTGATCATGAAGTAATAGTAACGCACAATTACCACTCTGTATTTTTAAGCTAATAAAGAAATGATTCTTTGATTGCGACACTTCCCTTTGGGTAAACTGAAGGCTGATTACCTGGCATGGTGGTTTAACAACTTTTTAAGAACTCTGATCCCACATATAAAAATTCCTAGGCAGCCTTGCTTCTCTTTCTGGTCTTGTCTGATATGTGTTTTGATGACTTCATAGTGTCATGCATTTATACAAGGTTTAAAGAAAGAAAGAAGTTTTGGGCCCACACTGATTAAAAACTATCCATCTTCTTCTAAGTAAATAGGTGTATCATATTTAGAGTCAAACACAACCATAATGTTATGTTCTGCACCTTCGGACATCTTCAGATATGCCTGCCATCATCTTTTGTCCCCTTGGCCAAGTTATGTATGTTCACACTTGACTTCTCTCTAGAAATAATGCCATATTAATCGTTAGGAAATATGCATTCCCTCTCAGCCTGGCTTGAGACCAGGAAGCACTCAGGCATCACTTGGGAAATTGTGAGGAAGGCGAGCCACTCAGTTGTGAAAGGCAGTATTAATACAGGAGGGTAATCCTTCTGCTTTATGTTAAGGTGGCTATCTTCCTCGATCTCACTCAAATCTCAAGTCAGTAGTCCAGGACAAGAATACGCAGTGGGTAAACATCTTCTTGTCTAATGCAACTGCGTATAAAAGAAAAAATATACTAACTAACAATAAATGCCATTAGAATTGTCTCGTTTTATGCAGTTGCTCTTAAGTGGGGCAGTTTCAATACACAGATGTGCAGCCCCCACCCAAGACCTACAAGGTCAGGGTCTTTGGGGACATGCCTGAGCTGTGTGTTGAAAGGTTTCACCAGTTGTTTTGTTGTGCCTAACCCAATTGGTGAAGAATGATTTCTCTCAATAGTTCATTCACAGTTGCATTCTTTTTAAAAGAAGTTAAAGCCCTCTCATCCCATTTTGTAATGTTTTATTGATTTCACTAATGGCAAAATTAAACCCCCTGGTTAAAACCTCACAGCTCCAGCAGGCAACAGGCAGAGTAAAGTTGACAGCAAATGACACTGGGAGGAAGGCCAATGGGATGAAAAGTTTGGAGACTTCACCACGTTTCAGTTTGAAGGAAGCACAGTCTGTGTGGGTTAAAAACTCGTACCATCTGCTGACTTTATGTGATGACATGATGTCCAACCAGCAGCAGACAGATGCCTGTGTCACCAAATTCTGGCTCAGCTTTTGTCACGAACAGGCAGTCTTAAGCATAGCGGTCCCACTGAGCAGACCCAGCAGGGTCTCTGGCCTGTGGAGGTGTCCCTTTTCCTGGGGAGGGCTCCTGAAGCCCTGGGTGAACATCCAAGGAGCAGGCCTTCCAAAGCTGTTGTTTCCAAGCAACACTCAATTCCTTCTGCAAACACACCTTCCTGCACACACCTGGTATTGCTGATGAGCAGGTTGCTGACTGCCCCAGGGTGTAAGTAGTGCAAGGGTGAGGAGTGGTTAAACAAGGTGTCAAGGGCAGGCCAGATTGTGCCAAGTTTAGACTAATATGTTGTCCTTTCATATGTCAATGAACTCATTTTACACAAAGAGCATTTTCTCTTGGGTAAAGCAATCCCCTTTCAAAATGGCAAAACATGAAATAAGAAGAGATCACAATAGGTTAAATCTACTCTGAGCTATGGTTTTCTGTGTGCAGATGCCTGTCGTGAGTAGCTTGTAAAGCCAACCACTGTGACCGTTCATGCACAGGCTCTGCTGATTTTACAAATGCATAGTGAAGCAGCCGCCTCTCCAAGGGCAGGCTCCAGCCTGACGTTTGCACAGCCAGCAGAAATAATTTCTTGCAGGAGATAGAATTTCATCGTTTAGCAATATTCCTTCAAAGGAAGCTGCACCCTCAGCCCCGCACACTATTTCAGAGGCGGCGGCCCCGCCCCCCGCCCGCTTCCCTTCAAATTAACGGCAGCCAGCAGGTAATCAATGCCTTTTATGTAGGACGACAGAGAAGATTCTGCAGGTCTCTGTGTGTGGGGGTATTCATCATGGGAGGCAGACACGAGGTTTTTAAAAACAACATGTATTGTTTTTTCTGGACGAGGGAAGTAAATCGTGTTCAAAACAAAAATGTTGAAAAAAACTTGAACACAAATCATTTGTCGTTCGGTCTTTCGAAAGTAAGCACTGTAATGCTTTAGCATGCTCTGCAGCCTCTTGCACAGTTGGCATCACACTGCACATGCAGTTTGCAGCCCGCTTTCTCACTCGGTACACTGTGCAGCTGCACGTGTGCTTGCTTTTTTTTTTTTCTGCGACAATGAAGAATGTTTCAGTGAATCTCCTTGGATTTGATTTTTGGTCTGCATTTCTCAATATTTTCATAAGGTAGATTCCTAGAAGTGAGGTTTCTGGGACAAAAGATGTAAATGAACATCATAGCATTTCAACAAAGATTTTCTAGGTTGACTGGAAAACACACTGCAGTATTTACTGGTTGTGCACGGCTGTTTCTGGGAAGGAAAAACACCTGCCGCCAGCTTTTCTCACACCAGCATTTTTGTTCTTGGTGGTCTGGTCGTGGGTTTGATGCTTCCTCTGGAGAACAGGTGACTGAAGGGTGGGACCCATACTGTCCAGCTTCCTTTTGTCCCCTCAGAACTCCTTCTCTTCTGCACCCTGCTTTGTCCCTGCACGGCTGATCTTCATGAACTATGTCAGCAGGCTCCATCACTCTGTGCCCTCTTGTAGGTTCAACCCATAAGAGACTCTGGCCACCATGGAGGGAGGGAGGGCAAAGAAGTTGGGTCTTTGCTGCCCCAAACTGCTCCTTGAAGAACTGCTGTGGGGTTGTTGCATCCTTTTTTCCTCTTATCTGCGTTTTTTAAAAATTGTGGTTATATATGTATATACACACATATATACATATATAACATAAGTTATATATGTATATACACACATATATACATATATAACATAACATTTACTATTCCGACCATTTTAGGTGTACAGTTTAGCGGTGTTCAGTACATTTACAGCGCGCCGTCATCACTGCTACCTATTTCAGGAACTTTCATCACCCCAAACAGAAACTCTGTGCCCATTAAACAGCATCTCTTTTCAACTCCACCCCACAGCCCCGCTGTCAAACCTCTATTCTACTTTCCGTATCTATTAATTTTGCCCATTCTAGGTGCCTCCTAGAACAGGAACCATATAATATTTTTCCTTTGACTGGCTTATTTCACTTAAAAAACTGTTTTCAAGGTTCATCCATGTTGCAGCATGTATCAGAATTGCATTCCTTTTTAAGGCTGAATGATATTCCATTGTGTGTGTATATACCACGTTTTTTACCTGTTCATCTGTTGCTGGGCATTTGGCTTGTTTCCACCTTTTGGCTGTTGTGAATAACGCTGCCATACAATGGCTACTCCTCTTTCAAGGCCATGGATCCTGTCAGGGGGCCCTTTTCATAAGGCTACCCTCCCTTTGTTCCAATAACCTCTCCTTTTTCTTGGCCCTTTGGGCTTAGGGTGGTAGCAACTCCCTACTATCCCTAGTGTTGGGGTACTGCACCGTCCCTCGTGGGTTCCCTACAACCTATCCACACTTTTGCCTTCTCTTCATTAATCCTTCTCTGAACTACCCCATTTGAGTGTGCTAACTCTTCCTTGCTGGGATTCTGACTTCCACTGAGCTTTTGCTATAAACTGTCTCCGCTTTACACCCGAAACAACCAAGTACTTTGCAAAGAGTACCTGGGCACATCACCCATGCATCCCATCAGTAGAACCTGACAAGCCTGAACATGAAAAATAATACAGGTATCCAGGCTCCATTCTACTTCAATTATAATTCAAAATATCTATCGTGATGACCTGGAAATTCTTCATTTTAAAGAAGTTTCTGAACAGTTCTCATGCTGTTAGTCCAAGGCCTACCATGAGCCCTTGGCATTGGGAGTCTAGCTGGCAGCCTTGAACCAAGATGCAGTTCTAGGTCTGTTTTCAGAATTAGGCCAACATTTTTGAACCAGAATAATCAGAGTACATTGAAATGAAGGTATGTGAAAATTAATCATATTTTACTCATATACACTTTCTAAATTAACTTTGTTTTATACTGGGTTGACTTCCAAATGATTAGGCTTTTAGGAAGGAAGAAGAGAGAATGATTTTTACACCTAGAAATTGTCTTCTAAGCTGCCAACATATTGTCCATTTTTCTCTAGGCACTATCTTACTGGGTACTAATCTTTTATGTTCAGGATTCTGTAGAAGTAATAAAAGGCCAAGACTGAGAAGCTGCCTGCATGCAACCTTCAGATTTCTAAAAGTTGCTTCATTAACAATACTTCTTATAGTACATTTCCTGAGGTGCACAAATACAGCTGCGCTTAGGTGTGATGTCAGAAGTCACAGGAGACATGTAGTGACTGCATCGACCATCCCTCCTGGCAAAAAGGGCTGCAAATTTAAATGGTTCTCAGAGGAAAGGGAAGGTAGGAAAACAGGCTTCATCTACCTCAATATTTTGCCGAAGGCAACTATGAATTCAGAGTATTAAATAAATTATTATAATACCCTTTGCATATTACCTCATTTTTATTCTCAATCCTGTGAGGTGGTAGTTTCTGGCAATTCACTGAACTTCTCTGATTTTTAACTTTTTCATCTGCAAAAAAAGAGAAAGAGAAAAAATATTTTGCTATATTGAAAAGCATCTAAGCTGTCATCAAATTAAAAATTAAGGAAGGATCAAGTCAAGGAACATGTATAAAGGACCCATGGACAAGGACAATGTAGGGAAGGACTGAATGTGGGGGCTGGGGGTGGGCAGGGCAGGGGAGAGCAATGGGGTAAAATGAGGACAACTGTAATTGAACAACAATTCTTTGGCTCGTGAATTCCATATTATAAATGAGAAAACAAGGAGTGTCAGTGACAACACTACATTCAAATGACTATACAATAGCAGGATCAAGTTTCAGATCCAGACCTTCTGGTTCTTAGCTTAGTAGATAGGTTATAAGAAATTTAATTAACAATAAAACAAAACAAAACAAAAAAAGAGAGAAAGCAAGCAAATAAGAATGGATGCTGTAAACGCTAGACTTTTGCCTTCACTGTTGAAAGTGGACAGGAGTGTGGTTGCCGTGGTCAGTGCAACCAGTCAACCCTAAGGTTTTTTTAAAAATTGCAAAAAATGTGAAGCACTTCCAACTTTAAATGAGCTGAATGGGAGTTATGTGCAAGAGGTGCTAACAACGGCGAAGAGGCCCTTGTCTGCTTCACTGGGTTGCTCACCTCAGGCCAGCCTTTAAAAATAACCCGTGGCTCTGCATGTAGCCTGGGCAGCTGAGAGGCCAGATGTGAACACTTCACAGGGCTAAAAGGGGTCCCTTTGGGGTCTGATGAATTTTTGCAAACTTACTCACAAACCTCTTTTGCCCCTTCATCTTTAAAGATAAGTTGAATCACTGTTTCCTTCCTGCTTCTCAATTCAGAAAATCAATAACCTTCATTTTCAAAGCATCCTTTTAGATTCTACCAGAGTCTGCCTTATACTCATCAGCTTTCAGACCAGCCCAGACTTTGAACTCTTTGGTAAATTTGAGCTTTTAATGTTTAATATTTCAACATAATAACATTTGTGAACATCGTATTTGTCTTTGGAAGAACTTGACCCTAAAACACTACCATAATCACTGTAGCAAGTTGTTTTGAATCAGATGTGGTTCACAACTAGTCAGACAACTTTGTTTTCAGCACACAACATAAACTCGTGTTTACTTCAAAATCGGAAATAGGCTTCAACTGGGGCAGAAGTGGAGGCGGGGAACCTCTCTTTGTCTCAGGCAGTGGTTTAAGAAAGTGCACTGCGGACTATCCCCAAAGCCAAAACCACGCTTTCACTTCTTTGGTGTGCGCAGCCTTCAGCCAGCGGCCCTGAAATGTCACGACAGTTGACATAATTTCCTAACGTGCCACACCCTAGCCTTGAGTTCACAGCTGGAGTCATTGGCACAGGCAGCAATCAGACGCCAGTGTTTGGCAGTGGGGAACAGATAAAATAAAGCAGAAGGCTCAGGACCACGTCCTGGAAGCCGGGTGTTAACTTCACTGCAGTGTCCTTGTCAGGTTCACTGCTGAGTGTTGTCGGTTAATTAGATGCCACTGCGAGTCCACTGAGGCCACAGCGTTTTCACTTTCCACATTGCAATGAATGCACAAAACAAATACTCCTTATACTCCTCAGGAAACTCAGTTCCTTTTGTCTGATTCACTTCTTTAATGATTATAGCAGCGAGTCAATGGCTAACAGAGATAAGAAACTCTCCACTTCATTGTAGAGAGAAAAGGGGACACTCCGCCATTTGCTCCTGGGCCTGCAGGTCACAGGGTGTTGTACTAGGAGGTAGGGGTCTTGTTGAGATCAGAGCGGAAGATCACATCCATGTGGCAGAGGGAGAAAATTTCCATTTGGGGAGTGGTTTATGTGGTCACTTTCAGGGAAGGAGGCTGGACCTCTGTAGGGAAGTGGGAGGGCAGAGCAGGCAGATAGAAAGGGCAACCCCTTCTCCTCATGGTCTCCTCATGCCCTTGGGCCAAAATTTAGACAAAATTTTCTGACTTTCTCCCTGTGGGGCGACGGAATGAGACGGCCTCCACTGTGGAGACAGCCTGGGATCAAGGTACGGGAGCCAGGCACCTCCTGGGAGCCAGGTGGATGTTGTAGCATGTTGTCACTCTCTGCAGTTCTTGTTTAGGATTGCTTTACGAATGTCAGCCCCACTGTGGGTGTGCTGTGGAGAATTAGAGTCGTGAGCCTTTGCCTGGGTCAGTGCACGAGGAGGGGGAGCTCCAGTCTCAAGTGCGACAGTCCGAAAGGGAAGGTGAGCACCAGGAAGCAGAAGGTGGCACCTGGTTGCCAGATCTGGCGGTGCTTTTTCCTCTGTTGCCAACTTTGGAGGCAGTTTGCATTGTAGTTATGCAAAGTAGTTACTCCTGAGCCGGACTTTGTGGGCTTCTGTCTCAGTCCTGTCCCTTACTGGTTGTTGACCTTGGGCAAATTAGCCTCCCAGGGTCTCAACGTCATTGTCTGTGAAGGGGAATAGTAACTGGTTGGTTGTGAGGAATAAATGAGTTCATTTGGCAAGATGTGAATGCTACATGTGTGTCCGCTTTTGTCTCAAGATGCAGAATGCTGTTGGACTTCCTTGCAAGATTCTTCGGACCACTGGTGAAATGGGCGAGCAGCTGGATAAGGCAAGGCCAAGGAGAAAAAGAAGGCTGGGAAGAGGATCAGAGAAAAGGATGATGTGGCCACCACGTGGCAAAGGGCAAGGGTAAGCTTTCAGCTTGGACTTCCTGATGGCAACACAAGGAGCAGATTCTGATGAATCCACCCCAGCACGGAATGAAAACTCGGTGTGTTTTACAACACAGGGACCTGAAGCCCCGACTCCAAGGATATTTGGTGCAGCAACTCACAGAGCTGCTGATGGAAACTTTGAGTCACCAGAGGAGTCTGCTTGGCTCTCATCTGGTGTTGTCTTCTTGGGACATGCAAGGTCAGCTGGTCCCCCACTGAATCAGTTTCCTAAGACTGCCATAACAAATGACCACAAATGGAGTGGCATCAAACAACAGAGATTTATTCTCGCACATTCCTGGAGGCTGGAAGTCTAGAATTAAGGAGTTGTCCGGGTTCCTTCTGCAGGCAAGTTAGGGCTCCCAATGAGCTTGGTGGATACTCAGACCTCCAGCCATCAGACCCTCCAGGGACTGACTATGGGGTGGGGCGCCTTTGGCCAGCTTTGGGTTTTCACAGAATAGCCCCAGGGCAAACGCTGGAGGGAAGTTTGCATAAAGCATGGGCTTCACACCTGTTTGCGCTGCCTCTTTCCACACCAAACTGCTAAGCCTCAGTCAGAGACTTGCCCGGGCTCCTCAGGGCACAACTGGCCGCAGAGAAGGACAGGGAGCCCAATGCAGGTCCTTTGCCCATAGCAACAGCCAGCACTCCTGACAGCTGTCCCAACGTGCTGGCTCCTGTCCTGAAGGATGGCCTGTTATTAGATGGAACCAAGGATGACATTCCAAGCCACTTTCTTTTCCAATGAGCCAAAGCAAATCGACGGCCCTAGCTTTCATCTGGCCGGGTATTTTCTTCACGCAGCGGCACTTAGCAACGGCCTCATCCCTCCTGATTAGAGCTGCCATTAGAGAAATGATTGCTCAGCACAGTGAGTCATCTCAGATCCTGACAACTATAACCATTCCAGATGGTGAGAACATCAGCGACCGTAATGGCCCTTCCTGTCAGCGCTGGCTGCAGATTGTTCTCGGAACCACAGGGGACAGACACAAGCTTGTAGCCTGGAGAGATTCACAAGGTGCGGCTGCAAAGGACCGACACCGATGCCACAAGCCGCGTGTGGGAATCAGTTGCTTTCCTTCAGAGCCACCACTTGCACGAGACGCAGGGGCACAACTGTGAGAAGCAAGGAACAAAAGGACTCATGAGACCCAGTAAAACGTCCAGCAAGAAATAAGGAGTTCAGGCGGTCCTGGGAACATGCTGCCATCGTGAGGCTCATTGGGCTTCTTTTATAGTGTCACCTAGAGAGACCGTGGGCCCCAGAGCAAAGGACAGGCATCCAATATGCATGTCTTCCAGTGTGAAGGAAAATTTTCGAAGCCATCTGCAGTTGCTCATGCAGACAGCAAAAAGGCCCAACTTCTTGGCAGTTCCAATTCTCAGGGAAAAAATATGCTCAATTAAAGGAGACTGAAGTCAGTGTTTAGAATGTGTGCAGACAACTTTATATAGCTGGTTAAGTTAAGCAGTCTCCCCTCATGCCCACCCAAATATCCGGTTTCTTTGGAGAGCTGTACTAAGCCCTGCTAATTTTATTTTTACGAACTTTCAAGCTTACGTGATAAAAAAAATATAGTACCAGGCAAAGCCTCATCATCATTATGGCAAAGAGAAGTGCTCATTTCCCAATTGGTTGTTTAACGTTAATAGTAAATCAACTGAGCAACCTCTAAAAAGATGATGCATTGACTTAATTCCGTGTTGTTACAGAGCTCAGCAGCTGAGTTAAGATATACGTGGCGATGTTGGCAGACACTCCTTTTGGTAATAATATTCATTTTTATGAATGGCTCATTTATTTTTGATATGTTCCTCTTTAGCCCTGCCTGCATCTCTCCCCTCTGCACTGAGCCAGGCTCCCAGGACTCAGAAGGTGGAAGAGGAAGCCGAGCTCTGTACTTTAACAGAGAGAATGAGCAGGCTGCTGCTTACGACAGCTCCGGAGCTGTGAAAACTGAAGAGGACAAAAATTAGGAAAACAAATCAGGGGCAGTCACTGGCTTCAGAAGAGCCAGTTGGCTGGTTATTTACTGAGTCGACGCCCTGTGTATCTCTGTAGGTGTGTTTGTTCCAAATCCAGGCAGTCACTCGTCATGACAGCGATTCTGTGCCTTCCGCTCACCTCCTGCAGTAGGAAACTTTATGTGCATGAGGCGTTTTATCTTTTTCATCTAATCACTTTAAGAATAAGAGGAGCATAATTTCTTTTTTGGGGGAAAAAAGCACAACCCTCAAAGGAAAATGATCTAGACTTTCATCTTGAAAGTTATGGGGCAGTGTGGAGGGGGCTGGTAGCGGCCTCTGCTTCTCTGGGAGTGTGTAGGGTTACAGCAAGGCCTGGGAGGGTCCGGGCTTCACTGCTGAGCCCTTCCTGTGTTTTCTCTGCCCACCAAACACTCTGCTCTCCCGAGGTTTTTTAGAATGTTGACCATGAGGCTGTCCTCCCTTCCACCCCAGAGCACTCACTCCTCTTCAATTGGCCGTCCCTCCTCACGGCCCTCCCCTCCCAGAACAAAGAGGCCCATGGGAGGGTTGGGAGAGGGATGGCTCTTTGGTATTGCAGGCTTCAGCCCAGGGAGAGCTGAGCCTCCTGAAAACATACGAGAGACACTGGGGCCAAGCAGTTAAGAACTTGGGCTGCAGAGTGCGACTGGTCACTGGATACATGACCCTCAGCAACTTGCTTAACCTCCTTGTGCCTCAGTTTCTGGGAAATCAGTACCATCAAACACCTCTCTCAGAGGTTTGTTGGGAGGTTTAAATGAGTTAGTGCAGGTAAATTACTTAGGATCTTGCCTGGCACAAAGGAAGTTTTAGCCATTGACTGTGCTAAACAGTCCCTGATACAGATGCCAAACCAATTGTACATGCCCCCTAAATTATCAGTAAGAAGACCTGGTCAGGGGAAATTAAGCACCTCCCTCTCCCACTCTCAGATCCATGATGAAGGGAGGTAATTTCATCTGGGTGCTGAGGGAGAAATGTTTGAGTTTTCCCACAGGTGGGGACTAAAAAGTCTTCCTCCTCCAGGACCCAAAGGTGGCCATCCTGGCTCCCTCGTGTTGGCATCTCATCCAGTCCTGGGGGCCCCACCGGGCACTGCGTAGGAGCAGCTAAAAAACCCAGTAAGTCAAAGAAGATGCTGCCTCAGGAGGACTTCCACACTGCAGGCGACAAGGCACTCATTCCTAGGGAACAGTTAGGCAACACAGAAGGTGGCCTCGGATCAAACATCCCCAGCACGTGGTTCAGATGGGAGTGCCCAGGGGCTTGGTCAGAGGAAGTCAGTGCCAAGAGGCCAGCCCTGGGAACCACAGTGTTTCCTTCGGATGTCTTTTCTCAGGGGTAAAAGGGTCCTTTTATTCTTTTTCCTCTCTCTCTCCTCCTTCTTTGAGAACTTACTTGCAATATGCTTCAGAGGAAGACTCAGCATTTGAGGCTGGTAAAGAGTTTGTAGTGGATGTCTAAGTGTGGCCCTCAGACTCCCTGCTTCGGAGTGACCAGTGTGCATCAAAATTGCTCCTTCCCAGACCAAACCCTCTCCATGTGGTGACCCTAGACTTTCAACTGTTGAGAAGCTACACAGATGCTTTTCCCACATACTTGGCGTGAAAACTGTTGACTTGGAAATGATTGAATCTAGTGTCTTCGTTTTGCAGATGGGGAAACTGAGACCCTGAGAAGTGAAGCAAGTTTTCCCAAGTCATCCAGCTGGTTGGTGGTAGAAGCAGAACCCCTCAGGAGAGGAAGTGCAGGAGTTTTCTTATTGCAGAGAGACCTCCCCAAGCAAGCAAATACTGAGTTCTGTTGCCTCTTCAGCTGGTGTCTAATCCTGGCCTCAGTGCTACCTCATACAACAGACACATAAACTCTGCATTTCCAAATAAGACTAGCATCTGGCATATGCTCAATGAAAATAAATTAATTTTAGTGAGGATCTTACAGTACTTACGGATTTTGCATGTTTCATTAGTAATTTAGTGATATTTCACCTTGAGTATTGATAGTAAATTGATGAAAATTTTTTTAGGATAGGAAAGAAAGACCACAAATATAACTATTGCCCAGCCTTTCAAACTCCACAACACAATGTGTTTTACTAATAAAACACAAAACTATGCTAGGTAGTAATGGTTAGATAATGATAGTTGGGAAAATATCAGCGACAAAGGGGGAAGGGAGAAGAAATATTGCAGTACAGATATCTGTGTCTTACCTCAAAACAAAAGATTGTCTTGGAAAACACCATTGTGACTCAGGCATTTGTCATCGTGTTGTAAGTAATTCAAGGCCAGAGCCTGCCTATTGTCTTTCTAAGCTATCGTACAACACTAAGCTCAGTTTTATGCCAACAGTCCAAATGTGCTGCCTGATGAATAGGAAGGGAAGTTGAGAAGATGACCCTAATGAGAGAGGGACGTGTGAGGGTGAGAGAAGGGAAATGAAATCAAGAAGTGGAGGGAGACAGTCTAGCTGGTCCTTTATGGACTTGGTGTGGTGACAAGGGGACCAGGCGTCATGGAGGATAGTGGCACAGTTTGGCAGACAGGCCACAATGAGTCAAGGAAGCACATATGCTGGTACGGAAAAGCCAAAAAGCTGGAGTGATGGTCTGGAAAGCTGGGGCATATTAAGAAGCTACCTATCCAACTTTATATCTTTTAGCAAACAAACAGCTAAACCACCTGAGATGGAAAGCTGTTCTAATTTCATTCCTTTATGTTTTGTTTGTTCACTGGTTCATACAGTAGTCATTCCGAAAATGTTTGTTGTTTTCTAAGAACAGCAATAATGGCGACCATCGATGGAGGACCTACTTTGTGCCATTACCCCATCACACAGATGAGGAGCTGAGGTTCAGAGAAGCTGGGTAACTTGCCCAAGGTCACACAGCTAGCAGGCGAATCAAGGGCTGCTCCACGCCGGCCTGTCCTTTGAATCGCCATCATGTCGCATAAAGTCAGCCCTTATTCAGACATGCTCAGATGGGGCTGATGAAAACTCCTCCACACCGTCCCATCACTTCATCCAGGAAATCTGCTTCTGGACCCCACTCCGCTGCCCATTTGTTGTGTGACATTGGTCATCTCTCTTGTGAGGCAAATCTCTTCATCAGCAAAATACAGCAAATGGACAAGGTGGTTACTGGAATTCCTTGCAGCTTTAATATTCCACATATCTGTTACTGGGTACTCATTCCTCATATTCTAGGGAACGTTAATGAAACTTCACATCTCTTTCATGACCTCCTCTAGGCTATTGCTTCCTGTGGTAGAATCAGCCATTGCTCACCTGATATATATTGTCCTTAGTACGAGAATCTTTGATGTTTCTTCAAGGTAGCAATCAATGCACCTATCGAAAAGGCTGTCTGTATTTTCTGGCTTTTGCTTAAAGCAAGACGCACTCCTTTCTAAGTTTTAGCCAATCACGTCGGTGTAAGTGGATCAGGTTTCCAGGGGAGTCCATTCTTCCCTCCTGCTTCCCACCTCCTTCCTGCTCCTTTCCTGCTCCTTCTTCCTTCCTTAATCTAGAAAGACAGGTTTGATGACTAGCCCAGCAGCCATCTGGGGCCAAAGGTGACTCTGAGGAAGAATCCACATGCTAAGAATGGTGGTGCAGAAGAACACGGCTCTCAGATGACAATGGAGCCACCACGCCAGTCTTGGGCTTCCTGGGCTCCAAACTTCTTTTAGGTGAAAGAGAGGGTCAGGGGGAAGATCTTTCAAATTTAAGCCTGTATGGGTTGTTTTTTTTTTTTTTAATTTTCACTTTTAATGCTATATTCAGGCAAACCAATTCTCACTGATATCAACCTACAAACTCTTCACTGTTTCTTTAGCTAGCTGTAATACTTCCCTTAAATTGTAGTGTTAAATTTGCCACAAACTGTTGAACAAATTGATGACGTGCTGGCACCTACCAATCAGTACAGACAATATACTAGATTCATAATCATCCTGGAAAACCATTTTGCCTGTGTTCCCTGCTGCTGTAAATGGCAACATCACTTTTCTGTTGCTAGTGTTCAAAAGCCTGGTGTTAACTTTCATTCCTCTTATTCCATCAGTTACCAATTCTATAGGTTTGCCATCCATTAATCTAATAGTTTGAGGGCATGTTATCTCAAAAGATGCTTGGTGCTGAGGATACAAGGGTAAGCCAAACAGATATTTCTCCATTCTCCTGATGCTTATAATTTGGGGCCAGCATTTACCTGTTCTCATGATGCTTATAATCAAGACCAGCATTAGCTGAATAATCACACAAACACATGGAAAATTGCAATGGCAGCAAAAGAGGCAAAGCAAAAGGAC